>PUHP01000226.1:15182-25695 GCA_006783085.1 Colletotrichum shisoi
ACGCGACATCAAAACAGGCCCATCACCCCCCCGCCAGACTCCATGCCCGCAAAACCCAGTCAGTCTTGAAAAAACAAACATCCGTTACCCGGTCCTCATCAGGTTTCTATTTTTTTTTTTATAAAGCCACAACACCACCCTCATCATCTGAACCGTACATCTCTAATCATCCTCGATGTCGTCGTCGCTGATTACCAGGCTCTGCACCCGCAAGCCAGCCACCGACCCGTCCCCGGTATGCCGGATCGCCGTGCTCTTCTTTCGCGGCGAGGCCTCTTCCGACGGCCTGTCCGTGGCCCACGCATCGCCCGTCATGACTCCGTCCTCCTCCGCGTCGTCAGCCTCATCATCGTCGCCCGTCTGCGGACCGATGCCTTGGAACGAGACCACCTTCTCAATGTCCTTGAGCTTGAAAGAGTGCAACGTCGACTTGCGTCCGCGGACGATGGAAGCCATGTACGGCAGACGTTCAAGCAGCATCTCCCTCCGGGCCGAGCTCCCCAGAGAGAGCAGCGGCGCAGCGTCGACGTCCGTCTTGGCGTTCTCGTCGGCCGGCTTGGCCTTGGACTGGCGTTTGGCCATCCAGTTGCCCGCGTCCGTTTGCTTCGGTTGACGGAACGCGCTGGCTCCCTCGGTGAGACTTTTCCGCGGCGCCGTCTCCTCCCCTTTCATGAGCTTCGTCGACCAGACGTCCACAAGAGCTTCAAACTCCTCCTTCGCCCGCCACAGCTTGATGCTCGTCGGGTAGAACATCTTGAATGCGTCAGCGCCCTTCGCGCCAGTGGACGCTTTACGCTTGACGGGAGATGGTAGAGAAAACAGCATCCCGCGGACGGCAACCTGGAAGGCGATCTCGTCCTGTCGAAGCACATGGCTGCCAGAGTCCTTGCCGAAGCTGGCAGATGAGCCTCTGCCGCCAAAAAAGCTATCCCAGGATGGGAGGAGCAGGTCGCTCTCCGAGAGGTACTCTATACAACCGTTGATGTAGTCCAGTGGTGTCGACGCGTCGAAAGGCGGCACGGTCTCGCAAGAGAACATGTAGTTTTCGTGAAGCGCCGAGATGAAGGTCGGCGTATCTGTGCCGGTCTCGTCCATCAGAGCGTCGACCGAGACCTCCGACGGCTTCGGCCGGGAATGGTGCGCGATGTAGCTAGGCAAGCGCTCGGCCGCGTTCGATGCCGAGGGGGTGTCCTCCCTCTTGTTGTAAACCACTTTCCCGACGGCGTGGAAGATGCCTAGGCTGGCCTCTCGTTGGGATATCAGCTCCAAAGTATCTGCTTCTCCCTTGGTGAGGGAGACGCCCGCCTTGGCGCCCTTTGACTGCTTGGACAAGGCGACCTTGGCCCCCCAGTCGGCGTCTTGGTCGCCTTTCAAGCACATGAACTCCAAAGATGATATCGCGCTGCGGATGTCCCCAATCTCGCCCAGACGTTTCAGCACCTGCGGACCCGGCGTGCGCTTTCTGCCAGACTTGCGTGCCTCTTTCAGCACGACCAGCTCCAGGGCTTTCGCGAGCAGGGTGGGCGCAATGGCGTTGAACTCGATGATACGGGTGCCGGGGTGTCGCAAGATCTCCGGGCCCAGCAGTCGGTGGGCGGTGAAGCTGTCTGCCGACGCCGACGTCGTGGTCAACAGCGTTTCCGAGATGACCAGCACGACAGGGGTGATGGGTTCGCTGGCGGACCGTCGGCCGAAACTTGTCGTCAACGAAGGCGTGTTCGTCGCCAGATATTCCACGAGCGTGTTCCGGAAGGAGGTTAGGGCCGTCGATGACCTAGAAAAGGTGTTGGGGAACTCCTCGACGAGAATGAACTTCCCGGCCGAGTCAGGCTTCTCGCTGGCTGGACGGGGTGCCTCGGTTGGCGTGTCCGTCTCCAGCTGCCCAAACTTTCCGCCTCTGCTCAGAAACTCCTGAAACTGGGCGGAGGCCGACGTGTACCCAAGATGCGCGCCGAGGGTGTTTGCTGGGTTCCTCCACTCCAGCAGCTCGTACCCCATGTCCTTCGCCAACAGCCTCACGGCGGTGGTCTTTCCTGAGCCTGCAGCGCCCTTGAGAAGGAGCAAGCGTTGGCGCAGTCGCCCGGCAACGACATCCTCCAGCCACTTCCTCACATCCGAGACCTTTCTCTTGTGTACGGCCAATTCGTCCAGGTTGACAGGGCCGAAGCGTTCCGACCACGGCCGCAAATCGTCGTCGAGGGCCGCAGGCTTCGTCGGACGTGGGGGCTTGAGGAACTTCTGGCTCGAACCGACCGTTGTCGACGAAGAGGCGGGCGTGTTGTCTCGGAACCTTTTGCGTGCATTTTGGCCTACGATGCTCGACGTGCTGGCCTTCTGCTCCGCGACGTCGTCGTCCTCGGAGATGGGGTCGCTCACTATGTCGTCGAGGGGCAGTGTCCTCGAGGGAGCGGCGGGTTTCGCGCTGGTCTTTGACGCCTGTTTGGAGAAGAGCGTCATGAGGTCGCCATTCCGGCCTTTCTCTTCTACCTTGGCGCGCTTCTGCAGCTTCCCCTTTGGCTTCTCCGGACTCGTGCTCGGGCTCTTTGTGCCCTTGTTCGACTGCCCATTGCGCGACTGGAGGACGGCCGGGGCCGGGGCAGCTCGGCCGCCGTATGCGGGGCGGGGTTTCGGCTTCGTAGGGCTCGGGGAGGTGGTAGCGGCCCGGCTGTCGGGTTTCGAGGGCGACGAGAGGAGGAAGTTGGTGAGAGTGTTCGTCTTTGGCTGTGCGTCATCGGAATCGTCAGAATCGACGACGTTGCGCCTTCTTCGTTTGGCAGGCGGGGCCATTGGATGGGAAGGTGGTTGACGGGCTCAACATGGGCGCATGCCTCTGCAGATTCGCAGGTCGGTTGGCGCGTCCTCTGATTTTTTTCGTCGGTGACGTTGGTGATGTGGAAGCTATAAACAATCTGGAAGAAAGATCGGCCAAGAAAGCACGCTCGCAGCTCATAGCTCAGAACTGCCCAAGGGGCAGCTGCATCCCGTCGCCTGGCCTCACCCATCTTGCATCTGGCCCACACTTTGGCGGGCACTTGAGGGGTGCTACAGTGGGTGAGCGCTAATTGCCTCGCTAGACTAGCTGGCTTTGGCGCATTGGCGGTACTAATGCCGAGCCTAGGCTGATTCCCACTAGGACGGGCATCAAATTCAACATAAAGATACTCACTCTGCTTTACTGGTAATGTTGTTACCGTACGAATGAGCAAATAAACTCTTCATCTTATATGATCACCACTATTCTGGCATTGTTTCTGGCATACCCGCGTCATTTTATACACACAGATGTGCGGAACATGTTGCCTCCTAATGTCACGCAGTTTGTCACGCAGTGGCACACATCGCTTAGCTTCCAGACAGATACATTGCAAACCCTCGTTACCCGTTCAGATTCATTCCCATGGCTATAAATTTCAATGTTATACAATATGCGCAGCCAAGGCGCGCAATGGCATCGAAGCATTCGCTTCGTCAAGGGGGATACGTCGCCTGGTTCACGACCCCATCAAACAACACACACTGCGTCCGGCGCTCAGAAAGTCCACCCGCGGAAGTTGTCAACAAAAGTCAGAGCGGAAGCCAGATAGCGTTCGTGGACGTCGCCCCATGTCCTGGACGCCTCCTTCATGGCGCGGATGGCTAAGTCTTATCAGTAAACGTACAGGACAGCCGGAATACTAGACCAACCTTTGACGTAGTGTGCATCTGTCGCCCATTGCGAGTTCAGAGCCTCGTGCTCAGCGTGCCCCCAGTGTCGGCCCTTCAGGTCCGTCTCGACGTTGTCGGGGTCGATCTTTGGTCGCAGGAGAGATATATAAACGCCGAGGACCAGCAACCACCATTCCCTCACCAAGTCGACATGGAACCTGACCGGGATGAAGGGGAGGAGAATGCGCACGGCATGGCTCGTCGTCAGGAGGTGCACGGCGAAGAAGTTGTATGCGTGAGTTCCACGGGAGACCGTCGCGACGAGGAGCGCGACGGCGAGCTCCTGGGACTCCTCGAACTGCTTCACGGGGTCGGTGATGGACCAGGCATTCCAGTATTCCAGGACGAGGCTCTCGTGCTTCTCGAACAAGATGTTGAGGTTCTCCAGCGCCGGCTCCTTGAACAAGCCATCAAAACGCTTGTCCTCGGCCAACTTATTGGTCAGTTGAAAGATCGACTTGGAACCGAACGGCGAGGGCTTCGTATAGGACTTGTCGTCGAGATATCGGTGGAAGAAGTTGTATTGTGTGGCGGTCAAGGCGAGTGCTTCGATGGCGATCTCCTTGGAGTTCATCTCGTATGCGTATCCGAGGTGGATGAGGGGGTGGCCAACTGCGTGAGGGGGGGTTAGCGGGTACAACATGGCGTAAGTCCGCCGGGCAATAATACGTACGGCCACCGATGAGCCCGTGGACGAGGGGCTCCTCGCCCGTGAACATGAACTTGTCGACAACCTTTTTCCAGTCGTACGAGCTGTATGCCAGCGAGTCTTCAAAGAAGTCGACGTACGCTCTCTGGTACGTCTTGTCGCCCAGTAGATCTCTCCAGTCGTCTTCGGTGACCTCGGCCGGAGATTCCTTCCATGGCTCGAGTTCCTTGGCTTCGGCCTCGTAGATGGTTTGCAATTGCCGGTCGTTGGCGCCGAGGAGGTAGGCTGAGGAGAGCACGTGTGCGGTATGGTTGTCGAACTGGAGGTTATGGTAGATGATGGAGTGGTTGACGTGGTTCGCCCTCAGCAGGTGCTTGAGGCACCTCGCTCGTCTGTCGTGGTCGGTCTCGACATCGTGGACTTGGACGGCGGGGATGTCGATGGCTTGCGCTCGCTTGCCGTCCGAGACGAAGCGATTGACGATGGGGACGTATGATAGCAGACCGGGCGCCATGGTGAAGACTGTGAGCTTTCAGCTTGTTCGTATTGTTGGAGAAGGAAAAGAAGAGGAGGACCCCAAGGATCCAAGGATTTGTGACGGAGCTGCAGATGCAACAAACAAAAAAAGGGCTCCCCCCGTTGGAGACATGGCACGATCCGAGAAGCGTTGGGAAAGTGACGTGTGATGGGTTTGACTGGGTGGGGCCGAATCGACAGGGGCGGGGCCGGGGCCGCACGTCCCTTTTTTCCCACTGTTACAGGGACCAGCCATCCCACATGGCAGCAGCTTAAAGTGCTGCCAGAAGTGCAGTGCCAGCTGGAAGCTGGACCGGTTAGCGGCCTCAACCCCGCCATTCCCGGCCGTTTGTGCCCCGCTATCGAACGTCCGGGGGGACGGAACGCCAACAAAAAAAAAGATTTCCTCCATGTCCGACATCAGATCCACTTCCTCTTTTCGTCAACCTTCAAGTTATAGGTAGACTTTATACAAGGGTTGGGACACAGACGCCTCGATGACTTGGTTTCTCCTTTCATGGTAGTGATTGCAGCTGCTGACCTCCGTCAACCCCTGGGCTCCGATCCAGGGTCAATCAAGCCAAGGGAGTCAAGTCAATTTCATCGGGCCATTACAGCATCATGGGCAAATCGGCAAATCGGCAAATCGACAAAAAACCGCAACCTAGAGCAGTGTCCAAGCACTCACTCGTGGCCAGGGCGAAAAGTATAGGATCTGCCAATGAGCCACCACCGACGCCGTTCGGAAGCCATCATGTCTCGGTCTTTGTTACGGACGAGACTCGGGCTGCGCATGTTGCTAGGGACGGACATGCAGACGCCTTGTCTTGTACGCAAGCTGATACAAATACACAAAAGAAATCAGTACTTGTACTTTGGTAGGACCACAGAAAAAATTCCGTGGCCAAGGTCTGGGGAACCACCTCCGCAAGCCTCGGGACGACCCGTCTGCCATGTCTTCCAACGACAGGGCCACGGAGTCCGAGTCGACGAATACATGCATACGTACAGACCGCGAGGGCATTCCGTGTCCCGACAGACGGGAGACACCCTCCCTTTATAGCACGTGGACTGCATCGTCAGCTCGCTTATGTAAACGACCCCCCCAGAGGACATTCGACGTGCTCGAGCATTAACTTCGATGCAAATTCCCGGTGAGCCAAGGGTATCTGATTGGCATGGTTATATGGGGCGCAGCTTGCCATTGACCAATGGTATACCTGGCTTCCACCGAGAACTGATCGAGAGCGTCGGGTAGGTTGTCGAATCTACGCATCTTGAAGAGCCTCTTAGCTGGCACTGACTGGTATAACAGGGTGTGTGTACGAGAAGTCTCGAGACCCCTCATCGCTTTCTCCATCTACATATCCAGTCTGTCAGGTTCCCGCAAATTTAAAAGACATTAGCACTGGATAGCCGCCGTTTGCCCTTGTACATACATACTCCAACCCCTGTCCTCTCAGAGCGACTTACATGGTCAACATGGAGCTCGACAAAAATGATATTTACACCTTCCTGGACCAGCATCACCATGCAAAACACCTAGACCCCAGCCCAACCGTCTACGGGGGGGGCCCTGATAGCGGTCAAGGACAGAAGCTCTTAAGTGAGAACGACCAGCTGCTCGAGTTCTTCGACCTTGCTTCCTTCAGGCGGGATTACGAGTACGACCCAGACCCTTCCCCCATCATGGCCGATGGTACTACACTGTCCGTGCCGGACTCTGGAAGCACGGAGACATCCTCTGTCCGCACCCCCATGACCTTGCAGTCCAGCCCGGAATCTCCCTTGACAGACCATGACACCATCATCGCGGAAGAGTATGAGAACGAACCCGCCGGCATCAACGACTTCACTAGCCCTCACGACCCATTCCTCTTCCCCCGCCTCGACCAGAAACCAAACCCGCCCAGAAAGCAGAACCTCTGGGTCCCCAAGAAGAGGTCTCGCTCCAACAGCCCCAACGGGCACAAGCGGGTCGTCAAGGACCCCGTGAGGACAAACCAGGTCAGGTTCGTCGGATCTTGCACAAGATGTCGGATCAAGAAGGTCACTTGCACGCCGGACGGTACATGCGACAAGTGCATCAAGGCTTTTCCCATGGACCACGCCCTGAGTTCCTGCATTCGCAGAGACTTTGCCGGTGTCGCCTTGGACTTGTCTTCTGCCCGTTGTAAGCCTTACTTTTTTTTTCTTCTTTTTTTCTTTTTTCTTTTCCAAACCTCTGCTCGCCTCTGTCCCTTGTGGCCTCATGTGCGGAGAGCTAAAACATGTCAGTTGCTGGACTGAACAGAGTGAATGAGCTGAGAGCGAAACACTCACTCGCGCTCTCACAGCCACGGTTCATTGGGAACATCCACAGAGGCCATGTGATGTTCAACCGCGGTCAGCACAGTGTCAAGCTTCACGTTGCGCTGCGGAACTACTGCTGCATGGCGGAGAATGCGCAACAGGTCCTCCACCAGGGTTGCGTCTTTGCCAGGGAATGCAGCGGGGTGCCGTCGTATGACGAGCTGATCAGATGGGGCGAGGGCATTGCGTTCCCCGAAGACAAAGACACCTTCGAAGGCCTTATCGAGCAGTTCATCAAGGATTACTCCGCTCCCTGTCGCTCCGGGGGCTCTCCCAAGCGACCCCAGGTATGGGATTTCATCCGGCGCTCGCACGATCTCACGCTAACGGTCGGAAGATGGGGCTCCTCGACAACGTCCACAAAATGAAGGTCATGTACAAGATATGCTGCGAGGAAGACTTCAGCTTCGTCCGAGAGAACACGCGCACCGTCGAGCCGCTGCCGCTGCCCGCCAAGGCCGAGTTCAGGACCATCGCGCGGAAGGCCCTCGAGTCGTTCGAGAGCAGCGTGCTCCGCGCACTCGACAAGTACCTGAGCCCGAAGAAGATCCCGGAACACGAGACGCCCGTGGTCTGGGCCGCGCTGTGGCAGCTGCTGTTCATCTACCGCGACCTTTTGAGAAACCGGGCCCCGTGGAACAACAACGCGGCCCCGCTGCTAAACGCCGTCGCCGTCTTCTACTCGACGCATTTTCGGACCCAGGCCTCTCTCAAGCTCTCTCTGGACGGCATCCGGGGTTCCTGGGCATCCGGGGAGACGCAGCAGGCGGCGCTCGCCAACGCGTTCAACCGTGCCCTGGGCCTTCGCGACACCCTTCGTGAGTGCACACGTCGCGAGAAGGTGATGCTGAGATATTCTCTAACGCGCCCGGGTTGTAGATCGCACCATTGCTGCCGGTCTGGATGAGATCGATCATCGCCTTAAGGCGCTCGTCGTCGACCCCGAGATGAAGGTGCTCAACCGGCGACAGACCAGCAAGAAGTCTGCCAGTGGGAAGTGAGCTATTTGGTGGCATTTGAAGGGGTTTTTTTTTTTTTCACTCTCATAACTTTTCATTCTTTACTGGTGTGCGGCGGCGAAGCCGTAGTAAAACCTCGGCCGATGGATCCATCGGCCGACATCAACAACACAGCAGACTTGAACGGCGACGAAGTATGAAATATTGGTTTGCTTTGTATCAATCATATTCCAGGGCTGTTTCTCAACCTGTCTCATCGGTTATCCTGTTTCTACGATACCCTATCTCTTATTATATAGTGAGCTTGTTCTAGGTCGAATTGCTCGCCATCATCACAGCAGATAGTTTTCTGTAACTAGCACACATCGCTACTCGATCGATATCGTTGGTTTTTGTTGATTGCCAGCCCTTGTGTGTGTGTGTGTGTGTGTGTGTGTGTGTGTGTGTGTGTGTATTTGAAAGAAGTCTCGACCATATGTAGAAGCGCCAGAGCGAGCCGTTGTAGGCCTAAACATCAAGCTTGACTTACACATGAAATATAACCAGCGATTCTGGCTGGTCGTTATCAAATAGTAAAAAAAAAGACGGCCAGCCTCTTATCATCATCCGAACCTACAAAAACAAGGGCACCCTGGGTTGTCCGGCTTTCCATCATGGAGAATTTGGGGTGCATAACAGCAGCCGAACTTGTTCATCGCCGCCAGAGTCACGTCCTCTACAACACCGGTGACGATCCGGCCATTGCCGCGGACCATGTACCTGCTGATAAACGACGTTCTCAACCTCAAGTTGCCAACCGAAGTTTCGTGTCATCTTCGAAGCGGAAGAAACTCCCAAAATCACATCAGCTTCTCCAAACCATGGCGCCAGCAGACCACCCTTACCAGAAACTCGACATGGACGAGCGAGTCAAGCGAGTCCTCCGCGAGACGCCCCTCCCCATCGATGGCCACAACGACCTGCCTCAGCAGCCGCGGGCGTGCTTCCGCGGCAGGATCCACGACAACCCCAAGTTCGACCTCGCGAATGGCTTCGAGAGGGGCATGACGGACATCCCCCGGCTGAGGGAAGGTGAGTTTTTTTTTCTCTCCCTTGCCTGCATTGCGGATAGACCGCCGTGGGGACAAACCCACTTACACGGGATGTTCGCAAGGTGCCGTCGGCGGCCAGTTCTGGTCCATCTGCGTCCCCTGCCTCAGGTCCGCCGACATGGCGCGCGACGCCATTGAGCAGATCGACCTGACGCTGCGTCTCGTCGAGTCCTACCCCGAGACGTTCAAGCTGGTTCAGGGGCCGGACGACGTGAAGGGCGTCTATGAGTCGGGCCGGATGGCTTGCTCCATCGGCATCGAGGGGTATGTGTTCCGACGGGGGAGAATGTGGGCGGTATTGTTTGTGGATGGCTGACCTGCGGTACACACTGCACATGGCTAGCAACAGTATTGGGATCATCAGGGCGCTCTACCGCCTGGGGGTCAGATATGTAAGTCGGGCGTAGTACCTATGCGCGAGACTCGTGGGTCAAGACGTTGACTTTTGCGAGTGTACCCTCACCCACGTCTGCAACAACGCCTTCGCCGACAGCTCGACGTCGAAAATAGGACCGGTTCACGGCGGTCTGTCGAAGCTGTGCCGCTCGGCGGTGGTCGAGATGAACAGGCTGGGTAAGTCAGTCCTACCACGTTGCCGTCTTGCGAAACATGGCTGACCGCTCGCTCGCCAGGGATGATCGTGGACATCTCCCACGTGTCGGAAGACTGCGCCAAGCAGGTCCTCGAGCTCTCGCGCGCGCCCGTCATGTTCTCCCACTCCAACGCCAAGGGCGTCTTCGACTGCCCCCGCAACGTGCCGGACCGCATCCTCGACATGGTCCCGGCCAACGGCGGTATCGTGATGGTGACCTTCGTCCCGGAGCACGTCGCCGCCCGGCGGAGGGACGCTCGGATGGACATGGTCCTCGACCACCTGTTCTTGGCCAAGGTCGTCGGCGAGAATATCCTGCGGGTCTGGCGCGGCGTGGAGAGGGTCAGGGACGAGATGAAGGCCGAGGGGGTCCTGCCGGTCGAGGATGTCTGGGAGGACCGGACTTGGTGGAGGTATGATGGATATTACCAGATGCCCGATCCTGACCCGGAAGACAAGCTGGGCCTGGACTGGTATGGCGTTCCACCGCCTGATGAGGGCCTGTATCTCGAAGACAAGTAGAGTGTCACGAATGTCACCCAGGAAAATCTGTATAACCTCAATGTGATAAATACAGACAAGTTTCGTTATGCGGCTTGAGAGTTGTCTCGGTGACTGAGTATCTAATACCCCCCCCCCCCCCCCCCCC
>PUHP01000226.1:28169-40373 GCA_006783085.1 Colletotrichum shisoi
CCCCCCCCCCCCCCCCCCCCGCCTGCACATGATCCGGGCTGACTCGCACCGATGAGGCCCATGAAGGAGTGCTGCCGCCTTGCAGTGAATTCATCACAAATGACTAAAAAAACACAATGAGCGAAATGTATTCATTTCCAAGAAACTCGGCCCGTCCATATTAGCTTCACGAAAGCGTCAGGTCACGAACAGCCGATGGGTGGACGTCACGAGAAACTGCAATGTATTTATTCACCATCTCTCACGGGAGATTGATTCTGTACTCCAGCTCCTCGGGACTGACACTCGACGGGTCCTCCACCTGTCTGATCCACGCCACCGACTTCTCGTCGTACACAACCTCCACGTCGAACATGTGCTGCGCCTCCTTCTTCTCGCCGCCGGCGCGGCCAGCGATCACGATGTTGTCCGATTCGTAGCTCTGCATCATGATCATCCAGACCTGTGTGTCCCACAGCCCGTCGCGCCGCGGGAACTCACGGAGGAGATGCGCGGCGTCGGCCTTGACATCTCCGTCGACGCAGAGCATGGCGGCCGCGCCGAGGGGCCACGTCGGGCTGTTGCTGTCCACGGTGAATGTCTCGCCCTCCAGTTTCGTGAGCCGTTTCTGCAGGTGTAGGAACTCCTCGCCGAGGGCGACGTACTCGCGGAAGACGGGCGTCATTCGGGTCAGGGCGTCGGCGTCGGTGTAGTTTGCCGTCATGATCGGGACAGACAAGTATGCCGAGTGAATCCGCAAACCGAGGGCCTTGAGACGCTCCTTGTCATCCATTTCCGCCCCCTCCTGCGCCTCCAACAGAGGTTTGAATCTGGCCCGCCATGCCTCGATGAATCGATTGTACCCTTTTACATGCTCTGGAGGTATCGGTAAACTCTGGTTCGCAGGGAAAGAAGGTGCTTTGTTTCCCGTCCCTTCGACACGGAACCCTATCAATATGGGCGCGTGGTGTATGACGTGGTGCTGTGTGATCTCCCACCAGCGATGGGCCTCGTCGAGGGATCCGAACGAGTCCGGCATCTCGTCGACCGCATACCGCCTCGTCTGGCCCCGGCAGCACCATGGCGCCTGTGCCTCAGTCTCCTTTGGGTGGTCCCCGTTGTGACTCCATGACTGCAGCGTCAAGCGCTGGAAGTTGGAGGCTATCGCCGCGACCAGAGGATCACGCCTGTTGTGGACTCGCTTTTCGTACTGATTGAGGATGTTGTTGCCGTGGTTGAGATGCGTCAACGCCGCCTTCCTGCCCCCTTGCAGGGCCTCGAAGATGAAAAACAAGAGGCATGTCATCAGGACGCCGGGAAAGGTCTCCTCTGTCGGGGGCGACTTCGCTGTCAGCTTCAACGCGCGGTTGTAATACCCGAGAGCATCCGCATAGTAAGGACCTTTGCCGGCGAGGCGCTCCTCGCGAGTGCTGCTGCCCAGCGCCGCCGCGCCGATGGCGAAGGTGGCATTCCGCACCGCCAGGTCCGAGCGGGCGATCTGAGGGATCGTGTCGGTGATGAGCTGCGAGGGGAACACGAGGATGTCGGCGGCGAACGACAACCACTGATCGAAGTGGTCCTTTTGCAGCTGCGTCGTAAAGACGAGGCCCTGGTAGCTCGGCTCAATCAGTATGGGTGAGTGGCTGGATCGGAAGAACTGCTGTGGTCGCGAGGACGCTCTCGGCGGTTTGAGTTTGTACCCCTCACACGATACCCGGCGCTTGAGACAGTTCTGACAGGACGGCTTGGTCTCGTCGCATTTGATTCTGCGTCGTCTGGAGAAAGCGTTGGCAAGGGCCGGGTTGGCTCATGGGCTCAAGACGTTGGAGACTTACTTGCAAGTGATGCATCCTGTTCGGACCTTGGGCTTGCTGGCTCTGGTGATGGGCCCCGAGTTGTGCGGCCAGTTCTCGAGGGCAAAGGTGAGAATCTGAGGACCGGGAAGCGGCCTCTTAGGCCTTGAAGTGAGCATCGATGGATGAGAATGCGTCGCTGCTGTCCCTCCGCCGCGAATCCCCGGGTCACGAATGAGACAAACAGGCAATGTATCATCACTCCCTGTTTAATGATAAGAAGGGTAAATCTCACTCCCCATCACTGTCACGGCTACGCGAGCAGGAAAACAATGAAGCCGAGCCGGCGGCGACTAACAAGGTCGAGCTGTCAGTGGTGTTGAGGGGAAACGGTATGGATGGGGGTTTATCCCCGCGCACGCTGCGCACTGGGAGGTACGTATCCCCTCAGACGCGGCATGGCTCCGGACCCACTGTTTCCTCCGCACTACTTTACTAAGTAGAAGTACATACTCTGTAGTGTATTAGCAAATCTCTCTATCTTTGTATTTAGAGCAACACTACGTAGACCTTTAGTGTAGGCAAATCTACTAGAGCCTAAGGTACTATATAGAATTTATTCTAAGCTAGCCTTTTTTTAGCTACTACTTTATACTTAGAGCTATGCTGCGTCTAAGGGGATAATAACTAAGGGATAGGGGACTTAGGGAGAGATAAACTAGTAGCTTTGGACACTATATAGTACTGCCTCCCCTGTTAGGCCCTAGTACGCTAGCACACTAGTGGGTGTTGAGTGCTGCGTTTGGGGTAACATGAGTCGAGACTGAAGCTTCTCACCCTTTAAGCCGAAGGGAACTATACTGTCTGGAAACCCCCTTACGTCTACGATCTATTCCCTTCTGAGCTCCGCGTTCTTGTTCTGGATATATGCCACGGTTGACAGGAACTTGCCTAGAGATTTTACTCTGACAATGTCGCCTGTAGAGCGGCCTGAGAGTACGGTCGTGCCAACACTACCGCCTACAGCTTAGGTGACTCCTACAAAGATTGCCTCTTTGCCAGCCTTGGAGAGACAATCCATGTCCATATATCTTACTTTGATAAGCTCTTCAAGTCACATAAAAAAAGGCTTGATAGTTCTTACAAGTATACAGAGCATGAAATGCGCTGGAACTGTTTGCTAGACGAAGACGATATACGGCGTGCAACCCCACCCACCCTGAGCTTGAGCATACGCTGAATGGCACTGAGAAAGATACTTTACGACTATAGTGTCGACATCTGCGGGACGTCAACTTAACTGGTCGATGAGTGACTCTAATGAGGAGGAAATCGTCTGCATCGGACTCTTCATCAGTGATTGTGTTTACATTGTAAGCGTTGTCGGCGGGGGATTTGATTCGATGCTACTGTCACTGCTAAGCCCATGAAGGAAACAATCTTTCGGGCACTCTTTACCCTAATGCTATCATCAAGTCACTCTCCTTCAAGGGTCCCATCCCAGCGCGACCATGAGGAACTGCCCCCGTCGGAGGCCTGCCCGATACCCACCCTTAAATTGCAACCCACCAAGCCGTCGAGAGAACTATTCAAGAACGACACCCGAAGCTCTTGGATAAGCTGTTGCAACGGCTTACGACGTGGCCTCCAGACGGAGCCCCAGATGTCGTCGCGCTTTAACTCGGGCCAAGCCAGGCAGCCGTTAATCCATGACGAGTAGATCGTGGATCGAGAAGAGAATCCTTGCACAGGGCAGAAACAAGAGCTGGCCAGGGCTGTGTCGACTTTGCCCCTGTCGCAGGGTTCGCATTAGTGCTGATTCCCGAAGTAACTGCGCCGTAGGGAATATGTCCTCCAACAAACAGGGCCGCCTTTCTTGAAAAGGTTGCCCACGTCTGTAGTGTAGCCTGACTTGCAGGGAGCGGCTACCAGGCTCGCTCTCTCTGGTACCAAACTCGAGTTGGTAAGTGTATATCAACCAGCTCCATCGAAGACGCGGCAGCCAGCAGCCCCATAGATTTCACTAGATGGAGGGTCTTTGTTAGCTCGACAAGCGCGTGGCATGGCGACTAGGCGGGCGAGCCTTTTGCAGTCATTCGAATGGCCGCCGGGAAGATCTAGAGTCGTTGAACCCCCTTCTCACAACGGCTCACAACTGCTAGGTTCAGGACTCAGTGCAGTGACTGACCTCGAAGCTATCCGCCTTCTCCAACAGTCGCGTCATTCGAGAATTACAGGGCTGTACGAGCGAAATAGAGCTGCAGCCACCCCAATTACGGGCCTATGAGGTGGTGAAACCAGTCTGGATTGGGGAGGTAATCTTTCTTGATGATAAGGATGTATTTGAGGCGAGCGTGAGCGTGGCTAGAGAGTTGAATGCTGTGGCTGGTGCAAACAGGACGTGGCTCTTAGCGAATGTTTACTTTATCCCTCAACCGCCTCTCTTCACTTCACCATCTTAACCGATCGTGTGCTGCGCGGGGGCAAGATTCTCCAAGTAACTCATCTTGCTTGTAGACACCTACACAATATTCACTCCTACAGCGTCAAAAATGCAGGAGCCATCAATAAGCGAGGTCGTGAGGGATCTCCATGGCGACCTCGTTCGCAAGCACAAGAGACACGGCGCCGTTGTCGAGGACATCTGGAGGGGCTTCAATCAGAAACAGCGGGCGAGCTGCGTCAAAGCCGGCGTGATGGACGGTGTTCTGCTGAAGCATTCCCGGGATGCTTCCTTGGGCAACGTGTACAAGATCGTTCCCGAGTGGAACTTGCGCGACCTCACCGAGCGACCCGAGCATCTCTTGAGCATGCTGGAGCACCGGGCCAAAAGCTCGCTCGCGCAACAGTACTTCGCTGGTCCCAACGATGGCGAAGGTGACTACGGCATCATTGACGAAAGCATGCGCACCAGAGGCCTCCGCCACGTCAACCCCTTCAAGAATTGTTGGACGTTTTTCATAGACGGAGAGCAATACGGCCTGTCGACGAGGATCGTCTCGGACCACGAACAAGTGTACCGCAACTTTGGCGCAGCTATGGCGGCCAAGGTCTGCATTCCACAGGCCATGGGCGATCTCGTCCTACAGCGGCAAACCACTCTGTTGCAGTCGTTGAATATTCTCATCGAGGACATCCTCGAGCAGGGCTCCAAGGAGCGAAGCCAGAAACAGCGTCCCACGAAGTCGGATGCGACGGCGTCGGCCGCTTTCTCAAAGCTCAGCATCGAGGACCCTCCCGCCAATCTGTCTCTGCCCGATCTCGTCGCAAGCGCCCGTGACCAGGCAGCTTCGATCACGGAACGCCTCAGCTTGTACTCGGAGCCGGTCGTCCTGGCCCACGACGTCAACCTCTGGTTCTTTAGCCGGCCGGAGCTTCTCCCTGACGAAAAGGGACGCCGGATGGGCGTCCACACCGATAAGTACATCAGCGCCGCCGTGTTCGACACAGTCCACAGCACCGTCAAGGGAGCCGCCATCTGGAACTACCTCTGCCAGCTCTTGGACCGCCTCGACGGCCTGGGTAACGACAAGGCGCACCGGGTCATTCTCCTGCAGGAGATATCGAACGTCTGCCAGCTCGCGTATACCTCTGCCCAGGCCCTGTTCAAGCGCCACATCCAGTCGAGAACGGCGTCGAAGTGGTACAAGCGAACCTCCAACGCCTACGACAGCGTCGGCAACCCGCGTGTGACGCTCAAGGGCAACCCCGGCGACTTGACAAGGAGCAACCCGCAGCTTCATTATGTACTCCGTCTCTGTCATCCAGACACCACCGCTTCCAAGGCCGTCGAATGGTTGAAGAAGCTGGCCGACCTCCATCAGGCTCACCCGTCGGAGCGGGAGAACCTGGACGAGAGCGAGTTCGAGTCTCTCTGTGATCTAGCCATCGCGCAAGAAGGGCCAACTATTTGTTTCGAGATCCCAAGAGCTGGAGGCGGAACTCAACAACCTCAAGACGGACCTCGACCTCCGCGATTTTGCAGCCCCGATCGACACACTTCTGGAGCCGGGAATGACTGAGGGCGCCCTCCATACTCTCGACCAGTTCATCGTCGACAAAGCCGGCGCAAGGCTCGGCTTCCTGTACCAGGATCTCGTCGACGAGTGCTTCTCCGATCTCCAGGACCAGTACAGCCAGTACAAGGCCAAGATCGAGCAGGGCGAGAAGGATTGGACGCCGCTCCCGATCCCGGCCCCCGAGCCGCTCGAGACCCTGGTCGAACAGCGCAAGCAGAAGGAAAAGACGCGACCGTCTCCCTCGTCCGCCTTCGAGATCGGCCCCCAAACCGAGCACGCGACAGAAGACCCCGCCGTCGAGCCCCAGACCTTCAAGGTCAGCGCCGGGACCGCCGAGGTCTTCGGGACCCTGTTCGACAAGTCGAAGTCACGAGGCGCGGTCAGCTGGGCGGCTTTCGAGGGCGCCATGGCGGAGCTCGGGTTTTCCGTCCTGCCCAAGTACGGCTCCGTCTTCACCTTCGTGCCGCCCGAGACGATGGCGGTGAAGAGGCCATTCACCATCCACCGACCCCACAAGTCGCAGATCGAGGGGTACAGGACGCTCATCTACGCGCGACGGCTCAAGCGGGCGTATGGATGGAACGAGAAGACGTTCAAGGTCGCGTGATTCCGGGCTTGTGGCGGGCGATGTGTAGTTCATGGCTGGGCGGTGGTTTAATCGGCTTCCAACCTTTCCAGAAGTTGCTCGTTGACGTGGGCTGTGGGAGCCTGGCCCATCATGGTTGATAGTGTTGTGCCTGTACCGAGTCGGATATGATGCGGCGTTGAGATGGAATTTGCGAAGTCGGATAATGTTGGTGTAAGAAAAGCAGAGTACAAACAGACTCTCATCCCGTGTGTTGTTGTCCTGTGTCATCCTCTGCCATCATTATTGCCATCTCATCCGTGAGTTGTGGTGGCATTAGGATTAATTCGGCGTGTCCCACTTGACACTCGACTAAATAACAGACGTCGGGGGTCCTATCTCTCACCATGTAGAGAGCAGTGCAGCGACGGGTCGGACGGAACGCCCTCATTTTCGAAATTCGTGGCCCGACATAGCTAGGCAGCAGTCAAGTAGGCGGCGTTCCGACAGACGATTATCAGAGTCGGGCAAACTTCGTCCTTGGAGGGCTCTTTTCGCAGATGCCGGTTTCTCAAGTCCAGAGTTGGAGGAAGCTCGTCGAGATAACGCTGGGGTAGAATATCTGACTTCGAAAACGGCTTCCTGTGTGTGATTTGACAAACTCGGCCAGGGCCTAAGAGTAATCCCATCCGCACTTCAGCATCTGTTCTTGCATCCAGGTGATTGCTACTATTATTCGATAATTGGGTGGGATGGTGTCCAACACCTGGTCAGCCGGCTGAGTTTAATGACATCGGATCGCTTTGAACCTTGTTGTCGACAGAGACTGGTGCCATTTGATTGACGCAGGATGGAAATAAAGCATGTCAAGAGCATCGCGTCTACTACAAGTGGGTAGGGACTACATTGGAGCGCGACTACCTGAACGGTGTGTAGGATCACATGGTGGTTTGCGCTGTCCACGCCCAAAACGGCCTAATGGTTGCGGCCCGGAAGATAGGGTGGGAAGTGGTCAGTGGGCTAGGGTACGGCCCGCTTGTCGGGAAATTTCTTCTCCATATCCCTGGATGAACCAGAGCATACAATGAAAAAATGTGTTCGCGTCGCCTGGAGGCAGTGTAATACCAGGGACACTGTGGGAGGAGCCATATGCAAGCACAGAGGGCTCTTCCCTGAAGCCAAAAATAGGAATAATCACGATTGGTCTCCTTAGAGACCTTTCAGAGATTAAACTGAAAAGAACAGATACTACACTTGATCTAAGCCAAAAGGCTGCGTAAGGGTATTAGCAAATGATTTCCAAAGGGCAGGTTGGGTTATTTTCATACCAAAGAGAGCTAAGGGAAAGAAGAGGAAAAATGAAAAAGGACGGGGAGACACGATGTTTATATAGAATTCTGGTGGGCGGTGTCCGAGGGTGCGGATCAGCCAAAGTGGCAGAATTGGGGTGGACACGAGTCATTTCGGGCAAGGGGAAACCTTAGATCGTGTGGATACTACCGGAAATTGGCCGCCGACATGTCCACTAGGGGCGCCGGACCGCAGAAAGCCACCTGTTTGTCTGGGGCTGTTCCGGTGGCCTTACCTCATGTTTCCACCAGAGACGGCTGAATCATAGCATTCATTGGTCCGTAGACGATTCGGGCTCCACTACTCTGCAGTTTATTGTGTTAAACAGCTGATTCTTTTGCGTTCCATGAATCCAGCCAATACCTCTACCTATTTGCTCTATTATGCAGCTATGCGAAGCATCGCAACTATGCAGAACAGATGCAAAAAGCAGATACCATTCAGTCACCGAGCTCACCGACACGAGATAAGCTAATACGTAGACGCAGGATTCTATCTGTTGTGTTATATTATCTAATGAAACTATCCACACTATAGTTATCCCCTTAGACGCTGCTTAGCTCCAGTCCCATTTTTCGCCCCGCAATACAGTTATAAAACTAGAATACATAATGCAACACTATTTATTACTATACTATTTTCTATTATAAACGATGGAACGAGTGTAGTGATCACGGAAAACTGATTCAACTTGGACTTTATGCTGCCTGCTTAGGTGAGTAGACGGTTGGGCGTTTGGATGTCCTGGAGATGTTGACGTTGTGCAACTAGGCTCTGTCCGTCGTTCCTCAGGCAATCTTCATTGGTAAGTGCTGTTACTTGAGAACGAAACTCGCTGACAGGTTCCGCAGGCGTGATACGCTCTTCTCACTCGTCATTGGCATAGAGTGATGGCGCGGAGCTTGCACGTTTATCGAGCCACAGCCTTACGAAACTATCTTTCGCGGTACTATACCTTCGCATATTCCCTAGTGAATGGCATCACTTGGGCAGGACGGTCCATCTTTATGGTCATCTCCGTCTACACCATCGCTATATCAGGAGTGCTCATCTACCATACCTCTATTTCTGCATCTGTCACTAACACAACCAACGAGCTCACTCCCGGCGCCGTTGAGCTACTCATAGCGGCTACCGGGGCGGGCATGATTGCAGACCTTCTGCTGGCTATCCTGCCAATCCCAACCGTTCTCGGTCTTCAGACGGAACCTAAGAGCAAACGCGAATCATCTGCATCTTGTGCTCACCGATAGCGTATGGCAACCCATCGACGCCGTGTTCAGGCAAGCGACTAATGCATCCACAGAGCAACTACTGCCTCCTCCTTCCGTGTCTACTTTTTCTCTTGCCTACTAGGCAGTTCCAATCCTACCAAGAGCGCTGCAATGGCTATCATCCTTCTGTGAGTGAACTGGTGTAGAGGACATGGATTGGGCTAACACATCCGAGGTTTATTGAGGTCAATCTCACAATCATTTGCGGTAATTTTCCGGCGATGCGAAATTTTACTAAAAACATCAAAGAACAAGTCGGTTCTTTGATCGGGGAAGTCGCTATGCCACGCGAAAGGGGCTCGAAACAAAGATCCCAATAACTGGATGCTCTTCCATTAGGCGGAGTCATGGGACCGACTATCACCAGTAACAACTTCCTATAAACAAGATGGAGCAGTCGTTCCTAGAGATTCTGTGAATGATGTAGAATCGTCAAACAAGAAGCGTAGACTAATATAATCCATAGAGTCGTAGCACAACTCCCAGTTCCTGTTCTGTTACGTGCGAACCGAAAAACTCGTTCAGCAGCGGTGATGAAGAGCAAGCAAAACCCCAGTGTGTGCTCCTCGAAACGGCGAGAACGAGGAGGAAAGTGAGGAATCCAGGCCCCTTGAAGAAGCCTTACAGAGTGACCAGAAGGGTATTATTGCTCCCAGGACCGCAGATAGCCACCAAGAGTCTTGAGGTTGTCGCTTCTCGATGTTGGCCTTTTGCGGGGTAGCCGGTGACTCGAGATGTGTCCTACTGAACAGTCGTGAAGACTGCCACCAGCCGCATATTCCCAAGAGGAAGCTTAATCAACAATTAAAGAGTAGAGTTCGTATGGGCAGAAGAATGATAGACATCAGCTTGCGCCTGTAACTGTTAAGCCGGGATATGACCAACGAGTACGTGGTTGCGTTAGACTAATACCGCCATACCAAAACGGCAAAAGAATGTTTACAGAGAATCGAATCAATCATTTCGGGCTAGTTTTTTTACAGTTCCATCGCATTTTGTTCTGCTGCATTCGGGGTTGCTCTCGTGGTCTCCAGTAGCGACAGCCCCTCCAATTTGAAAGCGTTGTAGATGTCAGTATATCATCTAACTGCTTGGTTTACGTTGGCTATCTCAGCCATTGTCAGTGTTAGGAAACTATTATCATATTTTTCCATCTGATTTGAATGTACCCAGTCGGCATACAACCCTTTGTCGCGCTGAAGCGGCTTAATCTATATAAAAAGGAAAGGGTAAAATAAGATCTAGTTATATATATGCATGCACGTGAAATAGCATGTAATAGGACTAATTTAGTAAGCCTTAGTCGATCGAGGATATTCCTATTAGTTACTCTCGAAGCATCTGTGGATATATACCCATGTTGCTCATGAAACCTGAAGTTCCTTGCTCATGACGCACACTGACAGTTTGATATAGCATGGGATAAGAATGGACCTGTCCAAGGACCAGTTGGCTGTGGAACATATGAATGCTGTTGGACAAAGGGGGGTCATATGTATCGCACGGTTGCTGACCATGCTGGCGGTGGACTGGATATACGTTCATCTGCTGACTGAAGTCGGCAAAAGCAGCATCCCCGGTCACGGAGCTGACGATAGTGTTATAGTCCAGCGCGTCATGCCCCAGAACACTAGGAGATTGTTGAACGTTGCCATGTGTTAGGGTTGAGTCTGCCTCGTCATTGTTAGACTCGGGAACGCTGTCAGCTAAGGTGTTGCCGCCGTTGTGCACATTGATTTGGTGAACAGTTTGGTGTCCCCAATGGACCGTTTCAAATCTACAGTCTGTTGAATCTGTTGTTCTGATCGCAGCTGCGTAGAGAGTGATTGGAGGTAGGCGGTCTTCAGTGGCCGAGGCGCGGCCAGGGCGAATGACGGTGGTATGTTTTCAGACGGTGACACTGGACGGTTGTCAAATTGGAATTCAGTCTTCTGTCCGACATTATACATATTCCTCAACATCCTTACCGGAAGAGCCTGGTGGCGTATGACGCATGGGCATGCGAGTGGTCCTGATGAGACTACATGCCTCGCCCCATGCGTGGGAAGCCATATTTGAAATAATTACCGGGACTGGAAAAGCCAAAACCAGCTGTGAAAATCCCATAGCATAAAGCAAGCTGCAAAGTCGAGGGCTTCATTTTTTTCGGTAATGAGGTCTCTAAGTACCAAGTACTACATAGAAGAGCAGCTGTTACATATTATCATGAAAGTGAGACCGTCTGAGATGGCTTACTGAAAAGCCACTAGTTCCTAATCTACTACATTTATCGGGGCCTATTCGAGCTTCTCTGTTGAGTACAGACTCTGGCTCTTTCCGCTACCCCGTATTAGATCTAGCGAGATCCATTAGTACGCCTTTTGCAGTAGTACGATTCGGAATCGGTTTCCACACAGATGTCTCAATCAAACATGTGGAATAGTCTGAAGCGGTCCTAGATCCTCTTCAGGTGTCCTGTTAATCTCTTTTATCTGGCTTTCAGGCCTCACCAAGCCTTCTTCTGTACTGTAAGCTAAGCGAACCATCCATCTACAGTGCACAAGGCAGTAATAAGCTAATCTTGCCTAATACGTGTATGTACCGCTTATTCTAAGGACCTAATACGGATAGAAAGCCACCTTGTGCTCATAAATAGAATAAGACAGCTTTACTATTCTCACCAAGCGTATACATTAGTAAACAAAATTTTAAGATAGATATTTCTCTAGTAATATTTTGATGCTCTTACGGCTTCTAACCCTACACGCAATTACCTTAAGAAAGCTCCTTTATCTTCAAAGTGGCCTTTCCCTTTCGCTCCCCTGCTTCCCATAAGGAGTAGAAGGGAGGAAGTTCTTGATACACGAACTGCCTTAGATTTCGCCGTTAAAGTACGGCGAAATCCCTGTAATGCTATTGGCCAGGAATAGCCGGGAGTTCCCCACGATCCCTGGCTGTGGCTGGAAGTGGCCAGGGCCACTCCTGCGCCACTTACTCCTTGGGTTTCTGACGAGTTGTTCCAACACTATCACAAACATGACTCGTAGATGATTTTCATTCTATTTCCTCGCACAGATAACAGTGTGTACCGGCACCTTACTTGGTCTCAAAGTAACTCAAAACCCGGCCGTATCCCATCAAACGCGGCAAGGCTACATACCCCACCAGATATGCGGGGAAATAACCAATGAGGGCCTAAAATGACGCTTTAGATGTATGGTACTTCTATTTACAGTTATTTTTGC
>PUHP01000227.1:6375-39731 GCA_006783085.1 Colletotrichum shisoi
AGTAGTCTAGCTAGCAGTCTAGCTAGTAGTCTAGCTAGCAGTCTAGCTAGTAGTCTAGCTAGTAGTCTAGCTAGTAGTCTAGCTAGTAGTCTAGCTAATAGTAGGATAAAGCTATATCTATTATCTTATAGTTAACTTCTTATTACCTAGCTAACCTCTAATATTAATCATACTTATTTACCTAGTTAGATAAGGATAACCTAGATACCTATATTATTTATTACTTATCTAAAAAGGTATAAAAGGGCTATAATAAATAGGTAACTAGACTAGTTATACTAGAGTAATAGGTCTAGTAACTATAGGGCTAGGTATCGGAATAACGCTAACGTAGGAGGAAAAAGGTCCCCATGTTACCTAATAGTAGGTTTGTAAGGATAGAGTAGATCTAACAGGCTCTATTATCCTCTAGCAAAGCAGAGGATAGTCTAGACGAATCTAGCGCATTAGAAATGCCTAGTGAAGCTAAAAGCTGCATCTGGGTAGGTGGTAGGGTGGAGGAATAGTGGATGGGAATAGTGGCATAAGTGGTGCTAATGGTGGCTCGGATGTGGGGGTGGCCCGGATGTAGGGTAGTCAGGTTAGTTACTGGTTTCAATGGCGCGCAAAGTGTGAATATAATATGATGCAAAACTGTCTCAGAAAGACAAATCCAGAAACGTCACATCCGACTTTCCTGTGATATAAACATCCGACGAACTGCCAGACACATTGAAGATCAATAGGGTCCGGGCCGGAATCGAGGGAATCTCAGGTCCCCCACGCAAGCCTTTGCAATATATTAATACGCCTGCGTCATAAATTGTCCTCGCAACCAACCATCAAACGGGGTGGTAGTTTTCAAAAGTCCGGTTATTCTCCAGTTCTCAACCTATTCACCTGATGCCATATGCTTGATGTTTATCTTGGTGCTTTGATCTACTCATCATACCCGGTTCCGCGGTGAGTGACTACAGCGCTGCTTGACCATGCCTCAAATGGAAGCTGGTCGTGGAGCAACGAGATCAACAAGGATCCATGCCCTCAAATGTCTCCATTTCGGACCCAGCGTCCAACCAACAGAGGGCAGACTAGACCGTTCGTGGGATGATGCAGGATGATTCATAACTGGGGCCGAGTGATTCTTCGCCGAACCCAAATTCGGCCATTGCTCGTCTGGTATCGGTAAAGTAAATTCTGATAAAGTCTACAGACACTTTGGCTCGTGAGGCATCTAATCATCATGTGGCAAGCTCTCAACTCTTCCCCCCCCCCCCATATACCGTTGCTACGAACACCGTAAAGACCGTAACGTAACAGGCACAATGTCGACAAGCAAAGACTCTTCCCCAGGCGCGCCGGCACTCAAGCGTGTCGATGTCGTCCGGAGACTATTCCCTGAAACGCCGCCAACGAGCCCTGTCACGTCGAAACTTTCGATACTCGATGCCACGGTCGGCCGTTTCTCGCCCACGGCGGCCATATGGCTTTACGACAAGCCGACAGAGGCGGAAATCCCGCATCACAGACTCTTCGACACGTTGACCCAGGCACTCGGCCAGACCCTGAACGACTATCCGCACTTCGCCGGCCAGATTCAATGGGCCTCGGAGAGCATGGTCAAAGACGACCATGTCCCGCGACACCTCGGTCGACCAGTGGTGGTCCACGGCGCGCCGACAGACCCCGGAGTTGAGGTGGTCATCGCCAGCTACGACGTGCGCCTCGACGAGGTCGTGCCTGGCCGAGATGAACGAGCAACGCGGCTGAAGGAATGGAACGCCTCGGACTTCAGACAGGCCGACTTCCTACCGGACACCCAGACCGCGTTGTCGTCCTTGGACGCCTTGGAGGGGCTGCCGGCCGTGGCCGTCCAGCTCACCGCGTTCAGATGCGGAGGCTTCGGTATCGGCGCGAAGATGGCGCATCCCCTGGCCGACGCCGTCACGCTGACGAACTTCATGCGCTCCTGGGCCGCGCGGTCACGAATCCTCTTCGGCAACGGGTCCGCGGCGGGCGACCTCGACCTCCTCAAGCCGGTTTTCAACCCGGCACAGCTGGATGAAGTCGCCGCACTGCGTCCCGGAAGCCCGCCCGACCCGGTTAGAGTTGCAATGGCCCGATCACTGCCCATGCACCGCTTCGACTGGTGGGCGGAGGACGCGCCGGGCTACCCCCAAGCCGTCAGGCCCGCCACGCTGGCGACGATGCCTCCGCCCGACGAGCTGGCGAGTACGGAACTCAGCCCGTCTACGTTCCCGCCGTGGCCGACGTGGGACATGGGAGCGGCGGTGGACCACGTCCAGATCCGCTTCGCCGCCGACGAGCTGGCGCGGATGCGAGAGGCCGCCCAGGCGAGTCTGCCGGACGATCTCGGATCTCTGCGCATCTCCAGGCTCGACGCTGCGCTGGCGCACGTCTGGACGCTGATGAACCGCGCCCGCGGGCTCCGGGGGGACGGAGAGAGCGTGTACGTGAACATCACCCTCGGCCTCCGGAACCGCGTCAGCCCGCCTGTTCCCGAGACCTTCGTCGGATCCCCGCTCCTCTTGGGATACGTCGAGAAGACGGCCGACGAGGCCGCGTCGCAGCAGCTCGGCCCCGTCGCCGGCGCCATCAGGCACATGATGTCGCGGTTCACGCCGGACGCCGTGGCCGCCTACATCCACGACGCCGCGCACGAGGTCAGCCCCCAGCGCCTGTGGCAGGGGTTCGCGGGGACGCGCCACACGATCGTGACGTCCTGGGTCCGGGCCAGGACGTACGAGCTGGACCTCCTGGGCTCGGGGGGGTTGGCTCGGTACGTCCAGGGCGTGATGCCCAAGATTGACGGCCTGGTGCAGATCGTGGACGTTGCGGACACGGGCGACTTCGATGTTAGTGTGTGCATGCAGCGGGATGCCATGGGACGCTTGCTGAACGATTCTTCTCTTCGTCGATATGAGAAGCGAGTGACTGGGACGCAGTGATGGGAGACAGGAAGGGGTCGTCGATGTAACATTAGAAGATGAAACTCCTGGAAGCCGTGAGTGACCTTTGAGACATCTTGGTGTCCTGTATAAGCTTGCTCTCATGAACAAGACTAACATTACGCTTGTCAATGTACTGATAGGTTTTCAGCTAAAGTTGGGAAGAAGAAAAAAAAGATGTCACTGCGTCAATCGCGGACGGGAATTGAGCCCGACGTGGCTGTATGTTGTTAGTCTTGTGGTTCATGAGGGATCTTGATGATTTCGGGGATGCTTACGGGTCGAACCCACAACCTTGAGATTAAGAGTCTCACGCTCTACCGATTGAGCTAGCCGGGCAGGCTATGTGAAGTGTGTGTGATTGTAGTGTTATCGAGAGAGAGTACTGAAGACCTGTCACCTCGATGTGCCACTTGTGCGTGGATCGTGAGGGCTAACCTCCTTGCCTTGTCTCCACCACACCCCTCTCGGAGCCGAGATTGACTTTGTGTGCATGTTGAGAGAGACAGGAATGTCAACAGTAGTCAGATGTATCCAAGAATCTTCACGCACGAATCAACAATGTTTCAGCCATGTTCAAGTATGGGCAGCTGTCACTAAAAAAACAGGTCATATTGGCCACCCGTTTTCAAATCAGGTTTGATGTTGTGTCTGTTTGGTTGAATTTGAATGTTTGTCGCTTGCGGGAAGTGAACTATGAGAGACATCCACCAGAAACCAACTCCTTTCTGTCTATTCACAGCTGCTGTACAATATGTGCAAGAGGTCTATGTACAATTTGGACCAGTTAAAAATGCGCCGAGTATGTCACAACAGTCGCTGGCTATTACTACAAATAATCCCATGGTAGTCCCAACGAGACTCAAACTTGTTTGGTCGTAGGGCACCATCACGCGTAGACGTAGCACAGAGGAGAGCCGCCGATGGTGTTGAGCACGTCGTCGATGGTGCGGCGGTTCTCGGCGTTGACGCCCAGGTCCAGCACGTCGCTCTTGAGGGCGTCCCGGCTGGCGGGCCGGTTGTTGATGGTGATGGTGCCGACGATCTCGAAGGCGTTCCAGAGGTGCAGGGCCTGCCACAGCCAGTAGACGCGGTCGACCATGACGTGGTGCAGGAAGAAGCTGGGGTCGACGACGGACGAGTACAGGTCGCTGGCCTCGCCGTTGACGGCGAAGTGGCCGGCGGCGTGCATGCCGAGGAAGCCGTCGGCGAAGCGGCCCTGCAGCTCGTTCTGGAAGAGCTCAACGCTCCGCGAGGCCGGGCCGACGGTGACGTTGACCATGTTCTCGTTGGTGAACCACTTGGACGCCGTGTAGCTGCTCAGGTCACGGCTAAGGCAGCGCGGGTTGTAGCCGAGTCTGCCGCTGGGGCTGGCCTCGAGGCCGTCCATGCCGGGGCTAACGGGGCCCAGGTTGACCGTCATGCTGTTGACGACGTGTTAAGACAGACTGAAAAACAGGGGGGTCTTGGGGCTCTTGAGAACTCCTAACGAGAAGAGAGAGAGAGAGAGAGAGAGACGGCGATGTCGGGCTTACTTTTTGAATGGGCCGCTGGTGACGCAGCCTCCGCCGTTGCCGGACGGCAGGACGATGGCGCCGGCGCCGCTGATGCTGCCGTTGTGCTCGACAAACGCACCGTCGCCGCTCAAGCTGGTGTCACTGCCGTCAAAGACCGGGGACTTTGTGAGATCGTCCTGGTTCTTCAACCAGTTCCAGTACTGCAGAGGGTCAGACCCTGTTTAGCTAGCAACGAGCTTGGAAGCGATCATCCGCTTCCACTATCAAAAAGAGTCATATGAATCCACTCACCGGCTGGGAGCCCTTGTAGCCGCACTCGTTCCGCAGAGCCTCCTCGTAGGCCCAGACGAAGTAGCGGTGCCACGTCAGGAAGTTGCCCTGAGGCTACAGCGTCAGAATCCCGCTGTAGACATCCCGGTCTCCGAAGAAGCACGACTTACGGTTCCGTGGATCTGGGTCGTTTGGTTGATGTGCACGGCGACGAAGTCGTCGTACCGGTTGCGGGCACCGGGGGCGAACTTGGGATCCGACTTGGACGGCGACGTCAACATGCACTGGACGGCGCTGATGTATTCCTTCTTCTCCGCGGACGAGAAGGACTCCCTTTCACAGACGAGATAATTTATGTTAGCTTTCCTCTCTCTCTCCCCCCCTCCTAGTAAAGTAACTCAGGTAGATGATGATGATGATGATGCCCGGTCCCCCCCCCCCGATCGGCACGGACACGGTGTGGGGGATGACGAACCAGTCCCGGCGGTAACGTGCGTTGAAGATGTTGCAGCTGCTGCGCTTGTTGCCGGCGCCTGACTCGACGAGGGCGCTCATGGCGCGGTCCTGGAGCTCGGCGAGGACATCACGAGTCTCGACGGGCGACGCGAGAGCCGGCACGCTCAGCAGAACGACGGCCGCGGCTACGATCGTGATGGGATACATTGCTCGAGTTTTCCTTAGTTGTCGAGGCGGAGAAAAAAAAAACAAAAGCAACGGGGCGTTACGAAGGAGAGTCAGGGAGAGTGGCTACGATGCAGAGGGACGAGGACGCTTGGTGCAAACAATCTCTCGCCTGCCTGTGGAGGAACCGGCAGACGGGAATTCTGGACAAGTCCCCTAAGCTATATAGACAGATGCTTGTTCCTACGTCGTGAATAGATTAAAGAGGAGTCGGCCGCCCTGCATGAGTTGTGCCTCCGGACATGACCCTACAGGGCGCCAGACCCAGGGAGGCAGACGTAGTAACCGCACTAGGCGGTAGGGCTCTGTGGGCTTTACTCGAGATGAGATGCGGCGCTTCTGTGGCGGGATATGAGAAAAGGAGGGTCGAGAATCGAACGGTTTTTATGCGGCGGGTGGATGATACATGGCATGGCGGGATAGGGGGACAGAAAAACTGGATAGCCCAGATCCAAGGGGACCCACGATGGCCGCCCGGGATGGAGTGGAACACAACGGAACTCCCCGCCAGGAGGGCCGGGCGAGATGGATGGATCAATCAAAGGGAGAGACAGGGAGGATGGGTCCGCTGATGATTCTGTTGTTGCCTCTTCCGACGAGGCCGAGATTCAACGGCAGCTATCTGTGGTATCAGGAAGCCGGGGTGGGTGTTGAAGATGTTGTAGTATCTCGTACTTGGTTGAAGCATGACTCTTGGGGTCAGTTGGTTGTCTGAGTGGACTGCGTTTCCTCTTATCCCGAGGGCCATTCTGGTTCTCAATATCCGTACTGACTCTCTACTTGCTTAAGCTTAAGCTTAGCTTTAACATTGCTAAACCATAATCATTGGTTAAACAGCATCACGTTCGTCCCAACATGGCATAACAACATGTCGCAAGGCGTATATATGCCACAATTGCAGCTTCGCAATTGTGGATCCACTTTTGTGTCTCCGGGCCTCATTTACGGCAGCCTGCAGGGACGACTCCGCCAAAACAGAAGTAACACTATGCCTACCCCTCCTGTCGCAGTTGCCTTTTTCTGTTTTAGTCCATACAAGATCGTAGGTATTACTAGCACCTTCCATTTTAATTAGCTACCAATAGGGCAGGCACCAAAATAGACCGCACGTACCCACCACAATTACTTTCCTTCTAGCAAGGTCCTTTTTTCCTCTTCCTTTTTTCTCCACGCCTTTTTAACTTTTTGTAAGTAACCCTAACTTTTACCTCTAAAACAGTAAAATCCTCTACATTTACCCTAAAATCAATATAATATCTTTAATTACTAAGCAAAAGTAATTCTAATAATACCTCTTTTATTATTATATTATAATAGCGTAGTATATTGTAATAATTAGTAATATTTACCTTAGCTAATTTTCGTGATTTTGCGAGTTTTGCGTAGTTAGGTAGGCGTAGGTAGTTATATAGCTATACCTACCTACCTTCCTAGAATTTTTTTTAAGTAACTTTACTAACTTCTATATGTTTTAGTATACTACTATATATACCTAGCGTTATGTATAAACAAGTAATCCTTTCTATATAAATTACTTACAGCCCCTTACAACCTTATACACTACAATACACTACAGTCTACTAGACTATAGTACTATACGTTACTATAAGCGTTGTCTTAGAGAAGATTAGCTTTATAAGCCTTTCTAAGGGAAATAACGTTCCTACTATACTTCTAGCGTTCCCTGCTAAGCCTAAGCTTATTAATACGTTTGCGCTTTACAGTATGTTTATATATATATAACCCTATACAGGTCTATACTAATACGTATAACTAGTTACTATTAAGAACGCTAGCTCTACTACCCTTACCTACCTAACTAAGTCTAAGGAGAAGGTAATGTATTTGTATAGTCCTATAAAGAAACTATATATTATCTTATATAGTATCTAGGCTAAGAACATAGTTAAGCTTCGCTCCTAGGTTAGTAACAGAGCTATGCGCTTCTGTAAGCTTGATCCTAAGCGTTTATAGAACGCTAAGGTAGTTCTTATCTATGTGTATAGAACTGTAAAGGAGGGTATAGCTGCCTGTATTAACTGTATTAAGGGTAATAGTCCCTTTATAGACTATATCTAGTTTGTATAAGGTAGTGCGTGTAGTAACTACTACTATAATAGTAGTGTAAGTAAGTACCCCTTCTATAAGTATCTTATAAATCTGTATATACCTGTAGGAGTTGTGTAGCTAACTATATAAGACAAAGAGGGAAAGCATACTAGCACTCTAAGCCTTACGACCCTGCGCAAGCTTAAGATGTCCTGTGCGGAAGCAGACTTTCTTGTAATAATCCGTGGCATTTATCCTAACTAGCTGCGCCTTCTAGGCAAGGCTATAATTAACCTTGTAGATAAGCTTAATAATGTTACCTACAGTATGTAAATGTATAGTTATATCCCTATCCTATATAAGCGCTTATACATCTATATAGATCTATCTAAGATTATTAAGATTATTAAGCCTAATTCTAAGATAAGTAATTAATCTTATAATTACATACAGAATTATATATATTAGCAACTTTAGTATTATTTCTAGGCTTAGAGTTTTAGGGTTATATAGGATTAGTTAGGGTTGCATAGAATTATGTAGGGAAGCTTAGTAATATATAGAAGCGTGTAGAGGTATATAGGACCCTATAAAAAGATGTATAATTAGGCGTTTTAGGATAGTTAGTTTTAAGCATAGGTACTTCCTTATACTTACGTAAGGAAGTTTATAGATCTACCTTGCTTTTAAGTTTTTTAGGTTTTTAGATACCTAATTATACTATTCTACATACTTTTGTACACACCTGTAGAAAAATTGTATAAAATGCCTTATCTGTTAATTAATCTTAAGCTCTTTTACTAGTAAATTACTAATAAGTTTAAAGCTAGTTAGAAATACCCTGAAATTGTTACCTTTCTTTACGAATCTAAATCTATTTAAATATCTCTTTGAACCCTTGAGCGATAACTTTATAAATAGGACCTTTGCTAAGAGATCTGAATAACCTTTTCTAACGCCTTACTCCGCTGTATTGTTAAGTTATTTTTTAACTAATGGCTTACTAATAGCTATATACTTAGTACCTTATAGAACAAAGGGTACTAGATCTTACGAAACAGTCTTATTAATATCTGACGATGCTACTAACTCTAGCGATCATAATTACAAGAGTAACTTGCTATAGCACGCAGTAAGGTAGTCTAGTACTTCTATATAGCTAAGGATAGCGCCTGTGTAGTTTGTAGCTTTGGCTGCAAGTTCCTTTACACCTATATGTAATAACAAGGCTATGTAATCAGCTGCGATGCTATATATAAAGCCTACCACAAAGTCTTTCTAGATAAAGTATAAAACTGTCTTTAAGAGCTATAATACTGTTAGAAAGGGTATATAACGCCTAGGCCTAATTATATTTAGTTAATTAATATGTATAATAAGCTGCTTCTGTAGGGCTTTAAGATATATGCAGGTATGAATGCTTACTCTTAGTATATTTTGTAGTTTTACGTAGGGGTTAAAGTATATACTGCTAGAGCTGTACTCCTATAATACCTTTATGTTATCTCTAAGTAGAAGGTTATGCTATTAAAGATTTAATTAGACCGCGGTGTTAAGACTGTATTAGCTGCTAGAGGCTACTACTTTCTCTTACAAGACTATACCAAAACGAACCCTTAAGTACTAGACTAAGATATCCCTATTGAGTTTTGTAACTATTAGATCTTTAGTAAAAGCATCTATAATGTTAAGATTAAAAGCTGGTAGGGGCGACTATGTTAAGGATTATTAGCAAAGTAGCCTGTATGTGTTTACTTTTACTACACAACTTTGTAGTATTTTACTAATTACTTATAAACGAATACTTTAGTTATCTGCAACAGCTTGGGTTATTTAACCTGAATAGCCTTGCTAATAAGGTTGCAATATTGTATATCTTTATACCCTTAATCTGCTAGGATTTCAAGAACTTTGTTAAGGTGTAGAATAACTACTGAATTTACGTATAGAAAAGTAGGCTAAATGTTATTCCTAGGTAACCTTAGCAACTCTACTACAATTTTAATAAGGAGTCTATATAGAATTGTACTTCTTTATTTAACTCTTTAAAGGTCTAAGCTATACTTAATGTATTAGAGTATAATAAGGAAGTCTTGAATAGTTATTTACTACCTAAGACGTACTTATTATGTAGGTAGCTACTTAAAGGAGTAAATACCTTTACAGTAGTAACCTACTTTAAAGGGGATTAATACCCTCAGGTTAAGGCGTATAACTACTTACAGCACTACTTAGATCAGCACTAAAAGTCAGGAAGTTAGCTAGAGATTACACTACTTAGAAGGCAGACAGGGGGAGTTAATTAGGTTAAGCAAAGATTGTAAGAAGCTAGGATTAATGTTAATAAACTTCTACATACTAAGGCAGGTAGTCTAGAGGTTAAAGAATAGAGTAGAAGTCCATACACTACTTCTTAATATCTATATTCTCTTTTATAGCTATAGAAATCTCCTCCTTAATTACACTATTTTCCTCCTTAACTATACCCTTATCCTTATTAACTTACAAGTGTTTCTGCTTGTGTAGAGTAGCCTGCTTTTTAGTATACCCTATTACTTCCCTTGCCTTAAGAGTAGGCTTTTACTTAGCCCCTGTTTTTGACTGCGTAGATACAGGATTGCTAGTAGGCTCTAGTAGGCCTTTGTTGGTAAGGGTAGTCTTCTTTGCTGTATGGTGCTTTTTTAAGACCTCTGGTGTAGTCTCAGGTGCTTCAGTACGTGTCAATGATATAAGAGATAGTAGGTATATATATTTTTTTAGGAAGGATCAAGGCTTTGTTAAATAACAAATTAAGGGTATTAGCTTCATACGCAGCGCTTCAGTATTTGTGGATATTAGTAGGGTTTTTTAGGTTAACAGGCATAGCTTTCCACTTACAATTAAGAAAGTATCTTTCTGTAGTAAACTTTAATAGTACTATATGCATTATATCAAAGTGTAACGTATACATTGTTGTCAAGAAAAATAAGGAGTTTCTAGAGAACTTCTTAGGCAATACTATACATACGTATGTAGTAACAGGAATACCATCAATATCTATCTCATAGTATAAGGCAAGCTAAAGATTAATACTAATTAGTATAGAAGGGGAGTTCTTTGTAGGTTTTTTCGTCTGCTAGATACTGGTTTTGCGTTGTTGTAAGCTCTCTTAAGTAGCCTAAAGGAAGTTAACTACTATAGGTACGTAGGTTGACTCTTCCTTAATTAAGGTAGGTAACTTCAAGGGTATAGCATCAGATTCGTCGTTAGCTATAAGGTTAATTACAGGTTCGTCTAGGACTTTATTAAGGCTAGCAAGATCCTAAGAACAAAATACGCAAGTCAACCATTTCCGTTCAAACCTAGCAGTAAGGTGATTTATTATGTAGCTTTTTAGGTAATTATATTCTATCTTAAAATAATATAATAAGATGTAGGAGGAAGGATTATTGACTATACAGCCTTGTACGATTTTGTACGTTGCCCTACTTTTGTATGCAGGGTTTTGCTTAAAAATTACAAATACTATAGTGTAATTATATATTACGTTAAATACTTAAAAAAGAAAACCCCTTTGTATTGTGGTGTGGTTGTATTAACGAATTGTAGCTCTTTTGGAGTATTTTACTCTAAAAAACTTGTTTTGGCGGAGTCGTCCCTGCAGGCTGCCGTACTCATTCTCATTCGCCACACAACAACAACAACAACAACAGTCCAAAGACCCGTGTCAACTATTCCATCAGTCACACTCCGCCTCCACGGAGAGTCCCACCTCGACCTCGGGATTGACTAGCCGAGTAAGACCAAAAATGGATTCGAATCATTCGACTTATCTTCTTGTGTTCCCACCGTCCCGCTCTTTTTTCGTCCCCGTCTCCCTTGTCCTCCGAGGGGCCAGACCGGCATCCCCATCCTCTCTCTCTTTACCTCTCTCTCTCGGGTCCCGTATATTTTGTACAACCCGACTGGTTCGTGAAAGTCGGACTTCAGCAGAGACTGCCATTATCTTCAGGCGGGGGGGACGTTGCTGGAGATGTCTCATTAGGTTCGAGCAGAGTACCGAGCTCTGGGTTCGTTCAGGGTTTTCCATTTTCTCCGAGGCCCAAGACTATCATACTATACCCATGACGGCAGGACGGGGGATTCGAGATGCTTCATGGCACCATCACGAGACAACCACTCATGCGCAACGTTTGCACTCTCGAGTCATACTGACATCCACACTCGTCCCGAAAATATGGAAAAGAGATGACTGACACTCGGTTTCTCCGTAGAGACTTCGCGGGGCCCACTCATAGGGATGAAGACTTGCTTTTCCTCACAGCAACCTGCACGGTACTGCAACGATGCGGCACACTTAATGTAGGAGACAATTCATGTGGCCCCATCGATAGACCCTCTCTCCCACTACTTCTCTCTCTCATGTACGGATACGGATAAAAGGAGATGGATGCACTAGCCACTCACATCGAGTGTCGAGGGGGGCAGACTCTCCACTCTTCTACATCGAGCAGCCCGGTACGAAATCCCTTCAGCACGCTGCACGCACAAGAGATAGCAGTACAGATACTCTTACCAGTACTCTTCTCAGCCACTCGTGCGAAACTCCAAAAGGAAATGGGGTGACGGAATGGATCGCCGTATCCCTGCGCTGGATCACAGTCTAGAAGACGAAATGCCGCACCTTTCCGAGGCCAAGCGGACCGGAATCACCACAAGGAAGAAGAACCCCCCCCCCTCCTCTCTCCCCTTTCTTATGCCCACCAGTCACACATCATGATGCCTGTCTGTTCTGATTGTGCTCCACGCTATCCGTACTTGATCTGCCTGTGTCCCCGCGAGCTCCCCACGTCTTCAGCCACCGTGTTGTGTGGTTCCCATCGAACTCCCTCCTCTGCAGCTTGACGCATTTTGATCAGCGACCCCGTCCCCGGAAGCAGAGCAGCCCCCAAGATGGTTAAAAGATTGCGCTGATCCCTTCGTTGACCGCGCCACCCCGTGCCCACTCTCTCTGACCTCTTGTGGCTTTTACCCTTCCTCGATCCCGCTCTACCCCCCCGTACGTGCGTTGCCCGCCATGTCTTCGACCTCGACGACCTCGACCGTCGACCCGGAACGTGCCAGGGAGAGCAACACGGCCATGATCCTGGCTGTCACGGGGGCCTTCCACGCGCTCGCCCTCGTCTTCGTCGTCCTCCGGACGTACACGCGTGCCGTCATCGTCGAGACGATGGGAATCGACGACTGCATGATGATCATGGCCGCGGTATTACCCCCTTCCCACCCCCAAATCCGAGACGGGAGGTGTGTTGTAGGGTCTGTACATGCTGACCAGAAACCCAGCTTTGTGCGCTCGGCGGAGGGATGGTCATCTTCATCATCCAGGGCTTCTACGGCCTCGGCAGACACAAGGACACCATCAGCAGGGCGGACCAGGTCTTCTTCTCCAAAGCGGGCTTCTCCCAGTCCATCATCTCGGCCATCGCGGCCCTGGCGTTCCTGAAGATCTCGATCGCGCTATCGTTGCTTCGGCTGAGCAAGAACCGATGGTATTCGCGGACCCTGTGGGCTCTGATCGGTAAGGGCCAAACCATGTCCCACCTGAGAAGAGATGGCGGATGCGAGTGAGACCTCTTCACTGACGGCGGCGCAGTCTTCGTGGTGCTTTACACAGTCATGGCTTGGCTGAGCTTCTTCCTGTACTGCACACCCCTGGAGGGTTACTGGGATAAGAGCCTGAAGCCCACGTGCGACGGCATCAAGCTGTTTGTCGACTTTGCTCTCGTGAACACGGGTATGTGGCGTTTGCATGATCCCGAACGAATCTCAGCTCTGACACCCGAGCAGCGTTCAACACCTTCACCGATGTCTGTTTCGCCACGCTGCCCATCCCGATCATTTGGTTTTTGCAAATGAAGTTGCAGACCCGGATCTACCTGATCGGCGTTCTGAGTCTCGGCTACCTGTAAGTCGGTCGGCGAGATCGTGGTTCGGACTTGGGTGTTTTTCCATTGCTGATGGACGCTCTAAGGGCCGTCATCATGGGCATCATCAAGGCCGTCTACCAGATTGCCCAACCGGGCAACAAAAGACGCGACATTGAAAGCCGATGAAGGAGACGCAAGAACAATGGGAGATGGGTGACACATTGCTAACGACAATGAAAAACGTCACAGCCGGCAAAGCATCCAGTTCTGGGGCTTGTAAGTTCTCCTGTCTCTCCCCCCCTCTTGAACACCCGTTGCCAGGGCGTCGGGAACTAACATATGGGGGGCTGACCGTTGTGTGACTGTGTCACTGTCCGCAGCCTCCAGCTGAACGTCGGCATCATCGCCGCCTGCGCGCCGGCGATCAAGCCACTCGTGGGCCGCGCCCTCAAGATCTCGTCGAGCAGCCGGTACAAGAGCGACAACCTGTACGAGAACCGGTACCCGACGGGCCGGTCGGGGCGGACGGGGCGGACGGTACACATCGCGGCGACGGCCAAGAGGCAGGGGTACAGGGAGCAGGGGAGCCAGGGGGCGCCGGACTACGAGCTTGAGGAGGGCCCCTTCTCGAACAGCGCCGAGTTCTACCGGGCGAGCATCAAGGGCGGCGGGACGGCGAACCACCGGGCGGCGGCCGTGGCCGTGTACGGGAACAAGAACAGCTTCGGCGACAGGTCGGGGAGCGAGGAGATGATCCTGGACGCGGACGGCAAGCTCGGGGAGGGTAGGGGCATCATGAGGACGACCGAGGTTCACGTCCCGCGCTAAGAGAACAGAACATTTTGACTTGATGGTATGACCCAAATAGCTGGCTGCCCCCCCCGTGATGCTTGCTGCGAATGTGTCAATGACACAGCCACCGGAGAGGCGTCTCTCACAACACGATCCAAGGGGTGACCACATCCCTCCCGGCACCGTGGTAACGACGCACAATCGTCTGTCTGACCACCGCTCGCTAACCCGTCCTAGAACATCCCCGACCTTCAGCCCTACTCCGGGGGGCAGTGCATGATGCATTCCAGCTGCAGTTGGGGTGTGGTCGGTGGTGCCTAAGCGTCGGCACCTGGGCTCAACTACCGGCCACACCATCTCGAGTGATTCCTTGGGGCGGCCAGGTTGAAGCATTTGGCTCTTGATCAAGTTGAACCAAGTTCAGTCAGTGTTAAGCCGGTAATACTCTCTCTCTCTCTCTTTCTATCTTTCTATCTATCTTTCAGTCTCCTCTTTATTGAACTGCAGACACGGCTATACGCAAGTTCGAGTGTCTCGAAACAGCCCGTCGAAACCGGGATACAAAATGACACGAGAGAAACTAAGCCTATGCCGGCTGGCCGGTACACCAGGCTGACCGAAAGCAAGGGGTTATCACAGTTTCCAAGCTAAGAGAACGCCGTGGCTTCGTCTCCAATCCGCATCGCGAGAGATGGCGGACCTCAGCTGAGAGCCGGAAAACGCCATCTTCTCAGCCAGGCCACGGCCCCATTGGCTCTTCATCCACGCAGCAGCATCATGCACAGAGACGTGTCGTGGCAGAGACGGCAAGCCGACAAGCGGCGTCCCTGTCAGCCACTTTACTGGACTATTGCCAGGTTACCCGTCAAGTTACGAAAGGTTCTATCCGGGAGCCCTTGTGGCTCGCTGCCGGGGTGTCGCAAGAGCCACTGCGGCGTCCTAAAATAAAATGGTATCTGGGTTTTTAGACAGGAGAGACACGGAACTAGTCGAACGACGGAACACACAGCCCTGGAGGAGGTTCCCTGTGCCTGTGGCCGCCCTCTCTCTCTCACTCACTCACACACACACTCTCTCAAAAGGGACTGAGCTCGTCGATCATGTCTCGGCTTTTTGTCTAGATTAACAACCCGTTCGGGATATAGCACATATTAACCCCCCAACTACTACGAACTCCGAGACCATTTCCCTGGGAGGAACTATGCCTCGGGGGACAAAAGATGCACCGACCGCCGCCTGCCGATCAGTCGACCTTTGAGTCGCGGGCGCAGTACAACCTCCAGGCCACGGAGGACGCCGAGGAGGAGGAGGAGGAAGAGAGACGGCAACAGCAGCAACAACAGCAGCAACAACAGCAACAACACCAACAACAACAACACCAACAACAACACCGGCAAAACGAGTGGGAGGATGACGACGAGGCGGATGAGCCAAAGAAGAACGCCCCCCCGCCGATCCCGAGGCGGCCCAACTACCGGCCCAAGCCGCTGCGATGGCCCTTCATCGTCTGCATGGTCGTCCTGCTCTCGGTGCTGATGGGCCTCGTCGTGTACGCCCGCGAGACGATGCCCAACTCGGACAGCACGGCGACCATCGAGCCCCGGCGCGTGCTGCGGGCGCGTCAGGAATCGACATCCATGGATGAGCAGCAGCAGCAGCAGCAGGGCTCAACGGTGCCGACGACCGCTCCGTCGAGCAACATCGTGATCCCCGCGACGTCTGAGGAGAAACAGCCTTCGACGCCGGCGTCGGTTGCAGTGCCGTCGCCGTCTTCTGTCCCCCCACCAAACACACCCGCACCAGCAAGCGTCCCGGCAGAGAGTGACGGTGCGCCGACGACGACGACCCCGGTCTCAGGGGCAATAGTAGAAGAGGACACTTCGGCCAGGGGCACTTCGGATGCAGTTTCTGATATCCGTTCCTCACAAGCAACGAGCCAGGGGCAACCAGTTCTATCGACACCCAGCGGTCCCACGGCGTCTGAAAGCAAGGCGCAGACCAACCCGGCGACAACTACTACTCCTCGCTCGGACACAAGTAGTGGTTCAGCGACAATCGACGCGGCAACAAGCCGGACTCAGGAGACAACCGGCAAGACATCTCCAACGGACATTGCTAGTAGCTCCCAGTCGTCGGTCCAGGGTCTTACGACTCCAAGCTCGGTTACCGCAGCCTCAAAAGAGACTGGATCTTCAAAGGACATCTCAAACACCAAAGTCTCCTCTCTCCACGCATCGGTCACTTCAAAACCGGATGACGGAACGAGTCAGACGAAGGACACTTCCGTATCCGGACCGTCGACAACAACCGGAGAGAGCAGCGGTTCGGCGTCTTCCTCGGACCCAGCAGGCCAGCGCAAAGCCCCCGGCGTCTCCTCATCAACAGCCTCCGTCTCAATAACCTCACTCGCCTCGTCATCCCCATCCGCCAGCACGATACTGAAGCCCACCGGCAGAAGCAACGAGGTCATCTCCATCGCCACGTCCCTCTTCACGACGACTCTCACGAGGAGCGGCTCCACGTTCACATACACCACCGGCTACACGAGCCACGTCTCCTCCTCCTTCACGACCGTCATCCCCACCACCTTTCCCGGCAGCGCCGCCACGAGCACCTTCACCACCGTCGTCACGACGGCCGTCACCAAGACGACGACGAGGATGCAGCCGGGCGGCAGCATCGTGACCACCCTGACCATGCCCGTGACCTCGACCCGGACCGTCGTCACCAGCGACGGCAGCAGCACCTACTCGCTGACGACCGTCGAGACGGGCACCCGCGTCGAAACCTCGGCCGTGGCGGTCACTCCCAGGCCCACCGTCCATGTCACGACCGAGGTTGTCGAGGTCACCAGGACCGACACGACGCGCGTCAGCTTCGCGCCCGCCACGGGCTTCGTCACCTCGACCGGCGTCGCCGTCGTGCCGACCACCGTCGCCAGCGTGGTCACGTCCACGGGTGCGGCCGTCGTGTACGTGTCCGTCGGAACGACCGAGATCACGCGAATCATCACCATCCCGGCGAGGTCCAGGGGCCAGCAGCAGCAGCAGCAGCACAACGACCCGACCCCCGTCACCCAGGTCTTCACCAGCGTCATCGACCAAAAGGTCGTCACGGTGGTCGAGACCGGCACGCCCCAGAAGGTCGTCGTCGTCACCGGCGGGGGCGTCATCGCCGCCGTCTTCACGCCTCCGCCCGAGACCATCGTGACGAGGAACGGCGGGCAGCAGACGGAGATGGTCGTCACGGTGACGCCCTCCCCGAACGCCGCCTTTGTTGCCGTGCGGACCGTCGTCTCCGGCAAGTCGACCGTCGTGATGGTCGAGTCGACCTTTGGCGCCGGGGGCGTCTTCAAGGAGGTGGCCACGACCATCCGAGGCGAGGCCACCGTCGTGAACGTCCCCGTGGACACCGCCGAGCCGGCGGTCCTGGTCGCGGTGCAGACCGCCATCGACGGGACGCCGACGGTCTTGCTGGTCGCGTCGACGCCCTCGGCGGGATTCAGGCCCGTGTCTCTCACCGTCGTCTCCCGGGTCGGCGGCAGCACCGGCGTCTTCACGACGACTGACCCGCCCGAGACCATCATCCGGACCGTCGTCGACGGAAAGGAGACGACGATAGTGCGGACGCCGGCCCCCCGAGAGTTCACGTCCGTCGTCGGAGGCACCCCGACGACGTTGGAGATCGTCACCACCCCGACGGGCGCGATGCCCCTATCCTTCACCGTCATCACGACCGTCGGCGGCAGCGTGAGCACCATCGTGTCGACGCCGAGGCGGCCGACGACGCTGGTGACTCGGATCTCGGGCAGGCCGAGCACCATCACCTCGACGCCCACGCCCACGACGCGCCTCTCGACCATGAAAGCCTCCACCGTCACCCTCACCTCCGTCTCGAGGCCGACGTCGACGGGACCCGCGGACGACAACGTCATCACCGAGGTCGAGACCTTCAGCTTCACCAGCGGCGACTACTTCGTCGGCAAGTTCCTCCCCGTCATCCTCGCCGTCGCCGTCACCATCCCGCTCCGCATCATCGACCTCAACGCCAAGCTCTACCAGCCCTTCTTCGCCATGGCCCAGGAAGGCGGCGCCCTCGGCAAGAACAGCGTCACCCTCGAGTTCGACGGCTGGAAGGGTCTCCTCGCGCCCTTTGAGGTCCTCCTGCAGGGCCACCCGGTCCCCTTCATCACGACCCTGATGCTCTGGTCCTCCGCCCTGCTGGTGCCCCTGGCCACCGAGGCCATCGGCATGAAGCTCCACGGCCGGTGCAAACTCGCCGCCATCGACGGCTGCGCCATCGAGCTCGGCGTCTCGACCGTGTCCGCCCACGCCCTCGTCGCCCTGCTCGCCTTCATCATCGTCCTGCTCCTCGCGCTCCTCTACCTCCTGCGCAACCGGGAGACGGGCCTGCACGCGAACCCCTGGAGCATCGCCGGCATGTCGTCGCTCGCCAGGAACCCGGACCTCCGGCCGCTGCAGATCGACTTCAAGGCGAGCGAGAAGGCCGTGGCCGAGAAGAGCTACATGCTCGGCTTCTTCGAGAACAGCCAGGGGAGAGACGAGTACGGCATCATCTACTGCGACGACGCGTCGCAGGACCTGCAGGCCGCCGCTTCTGGCGCTCTTCCCGCTGTAGACGACGACGACGACGACGACGACGAAGCCGCAGACGGGGCGCATCAGCTTCATACCCCGAAGAAGCCGCGCAAGACCGCCCCTTTTATCGCGCTCACGTACTGGTGGCGCCTGGGCTTCATCTTCTTCCTCACCTCTCTTTTCATCTTGGTCCTGTACTACCATGTCACACTACGCGTCCGGACCTCCTTCAAGGACGTCACGGACAGCCAAACCTGGGGCGTCCGGTTCTTCCTTTCGGCGTTGGGGGTCGTTACGATCTTCTGCTGGGAGTCCATCTTCGCCAGTGAGTTTGACCCCCTGTGACCTCTTTGACCCCCTGTGACCTCCCTTTAGAGACTACATCGTGAGTATCGTCACTAACACGGGATCCCCCCCCCCCTCCCCCCCTTAGGTGTCGCCATCATCAGCCCCTACTACCACATGGGCCGCCGCTCCCAGCAGCCCGAGTCCTCCATCCTCATCACCCGCCCGACCAACAGCTTCTACGGCCTCTACGCCGCCGTCATGGAGGGCAACGTCGTCCTCCTGCTCGCTGCCTTCATGGCCATCCTCGCCGAGTTCCTCCCCGTCCTCCTCACCAACATCCCCTACAGCCTGACGCAGACGCTCGTCACCCACAACATCTGCGCCCTCACGAGCGTCTCGATCCTCGCGCTCATGATCGCCGCCCTCGTCGCGAGCCTGTTCGTCCGGTGGCCCGATCTGCCCGTCGACCCGCGCAGCATCGCGGGCGCCATGTACTACGTCAACGAGAGCAGGATGCTGGAGGACTTTGAAGGGTTCTCGAAGCTGGACTCCGAGGAGAGGGAGAAGAGGGTCAGGGAGCTGGGGAGGAGGTACTTTTACGGCGCCATCACGGGCAAGCACGGGAGGCGGATGGGCGTCGAGTCGGTCGAGAGCGTCGAGGACACGGCCTACACGGGGGGGCATTGGTTTCTGCCGCAGGTTCAGACGGGCCACCACGATGAGGAGGTATCGGCGGAATCGGAGCATGGGGAGGATCCAGATGGAGATCCTGAACCAGGGCGTCATGAACCTGGTCATCATCAGGAGATGCCCAGGGCGTTGAAAAGGGAGGTTGGCCTGGTATGAGCATGTCCATGACCCAGCAGCGGGATGTAACAACAACACTTGAAATAGATGGAAGCGAAAAAGAGAAGATGGCTGTTTCGTATGATGGTTTCATAAAGACTCAATCCGCTTATTCTTGACTAACAGTGAACCGTCGGACTGTTGCTGGCCAGGCCGCCGATGAAAAATGTCCCCATCCATGTGCCTCCGAGAACGGAGAGGAAGTACCCGAGGTTCATGGTCATGACGGCGAGGAGCAGACGCAGGATCGCGGCGAGGACGATCAGGAAGACGCATGTGGCGGCGCACTGCCCCTCGTTGCCCGGCGTCCAGGCGTCCGAGTGAGTAGAGCGGTGTCCGGACCGCCTCGAAGAAGGTCATGGCCATGTCGGCCATGGACGTGGACATGCCGCTGCTGGACGTGTCTCTTGGGCGAAGGAACATATTGTAGGTAGTTTCTCGTATTACCGTCCGTCTCAGAGGCCGGTGATGATGTCTTTCGGGGCAGCACGTAAGAGTCCTGATCCTGCAAGACGGTTAACTCGAGGAAGGGCGGTAGAGCTCACAAATAAACGCGAGGGAGGCTACTCGCCTGGGATATTACTAGACCAAGTAGGAAAGCCAATATGAGCAAGTTTCCACCGCTGAGACGGATGGCACGGCACCCGTCGGGAAACAAAGTGGACTAAGAAAGAGAGGGGCTTCGAAACGGGCGCAATGTGACTCCATTTCCCACGTGGGAGAGCTGGAGATTTGCAGTTCCAAGCAAAAGCTTGGCCAATATAGAAGGCTTGTTTTTCCCGGGTTGTCGGCATGGGATGCCATAGTTCTGGGGGGGGGGGGTGTTCGTAAGCAGTAACTCCACCACCCTAGTTACGAGCCACCCCCACATCCGAGCCACCATCATCACCACCATCACCACCACTATCACCACTTATTTCCCCAGGCTTGCTGCCCACCTATACGTAACTTTTGGCTTTGCTGGATAATTCAGATGCGCTAGATTTATCTAGATTATCTATTTCACCAGCAGCTGGATTTTTTACCTTCTAGATATCCTATATAGTGGTAAAAGTGCTATTAGGTAATGTAGGGACCTTCTTCCTCTTGTTCTGCTACTGACTATCCAACTAGGCCTATAATGTGCTGACTTGCTGCTCTAGAACTGCTAGTCTAGATGCCTGGTTATTATAGCCCTTTTGTACCTTTCTAGATAGGTAACGGATAGTATGGGTATCCAGCGCATCCTTGCCTAGCTGGTTGAATAGGTGTAATTGATGCTGTAGATCATCAGGCTGATGAGGGGTTGACTATGGGATGATAGATATAGCCTCATCCTACTGCTGGCTGGTAGGCTGGCTGGTCTGCTGGTTGCTCTGCTGGCTGGATGATGCCCTAGATACTAGGGAGTTAGATAGAGGGTATCTTATAGAGATTGGCTACAGCCTAGTCTACTTCTAGCTACTCTTAATGTTCTAGGCTGTTATTAATTCTTTGCGTGTATTAAAATAATAGTCTAGAAATACCCTTTTACTAGTAATAGTTAAATTACTAACCGAGTTATTTATAAATCTAACCCCCTTCCTATAGGCCTGCTTTAATAGGCTAAAGATAGATACATCTAGAGGCTAGAGGATAGTAGAGGAGTGTAGTAGTAGATAGACTAGATATATCTAGTTCTAGAAGTATTACTACATAAAGTCTATTATTATATAGCTGTAATAGGCGTCTAGGATAAGTAGTCTAGTAGTACCTAGCTGGCTAGGTATAGTCCCTAGGATAAAAACCTTCTCTAGCTATTCTAGGGTAGTCTGGTTAGTTGTCTAGCTGTTATCTAATGCTGTAAAGTGCTATCTAGCATATTGTCACGTAACAAAACGACGCCGTTAGTTACGTAGGCAGCAACTAACGCCTTATATCTCGTGACACACCCCCCAGTTTTACACTATAGTGTGGAACTCATAACTGTCACGTAACAAAACGACGCCGTTAGTTACGTAGGCAGCAACTAACGCCTTATATCTCGTGACAGTTTCGATGGGTGACAACGCAACGCAACGATATTACGGCAATCTTTTGCCGGGGGTGGTGAGCACTTACAAGGTTGCTAGTCGTACTAGGTCGTGTCCTTCGCAGGCCGCTCTGGTCGCGGCTTGTGTCACTGGGCCGTCTGATGGCCTACAAGAACTGGCGTCTTGGTTCCTGGAATAGCCAGTCGCTGGGCACCTACGTCCTCGGGGTGATAGGGGCCGTCTTCTTCTTGGGTAAGACCACTAACACATGTCTTGGTTTTCATGATAATGATCGTATCTATGTCTCATCTAATGCCGCATCATAATCATGACTCTCGGCCCTCGGTCGTACTACTGGCCCAACACGCAAAAAATCAGAAAAATCAGCTTCGGCAACTCGCCGTCCACGGCCACCCGTGCCGGGTACATGGCCCTGGCATGCATGCCGTTCCTGTTGTAGGTGGGAAATCGTTCTAGAGCCACCCAGCTGACGTGAACGGTATTGATAAATCTGATCAACCACCCCCTTCACCCCCTCCAGCGTCCTCGGCGCCAAAGCAGACCCGGTTTCCGCCCTCACCGACATCTTCCACGAGAAGCCTCAACATCTGGCACAACTGGGTCGCGTGGCCCATGTTCGTCCTGGCTCTCGTCCACCACACGTTCCCCTTCGTCGTGTTCCACGGGACCACGTCTGGAAGGGGGGGACATCGTGATGCAGTGGAACGACGGGGGAACGTGGGTCACCGGCGTCGTCGCGCTCCTGGGCCCAGGCCTGGCTGACGATCATGTCGATTCGTTGGATTCGGTGCGTTTTCCAAATCTTACATAAGTCGTCATCGCCACTCGCGACCCGGCCTTCAGAGAGTGGTACTGCGAGGCCCTCGAGTCCGCGGTCGTACGACCAGCAGAGTGCCGGCGACACCAAGCCCGCCAAGGGTGTCTATGCTTAAAACTAACATGCGTACGCAGGTATTGACCCGGTCATGGGTTTCATTCAGGGGGCGCGTCACCCAAAGTCCGATACGTACAGAGTACGGATACAGCAGAAGTCAAGCCCTGGTTTGCAAGTCAAGGTGGATTAGTGCTGGGGAAGAATGATTCGGCCACAAGTCTTCCTCACTGGCAGGGTTGCAGAGAGACGCACGCAGGTTCGCGGGCGCTACTAAACCGGATGTGATGCATGTCAGCTTCCCAACCCCCCTTCTCAAGTTCTCATAGGCTGGTGAGACAGGCATGCTGCCACATGCTTCTTATTATAGGCGAGTCCCAATTTTCCGGGACTCGGGACTAGCCAGGGGAAGCTCGTGTGCGAGATGAGAATCGTGGTGACTGACTGTTGGATCGACCGTTGAGTTGAGGGATTCCAGGGTAGACGATATGAGAGTCTCTTGTGAATCCCGGCGGAGAAACTCGTTCGTCGATACTTTTGAGTTGTGAGCTTCTGAGTGTACCTGAATGTCGTAGTCTTAACTCTTCATAATGTTGGCTCCATCATCATCCCATCTTTCCGCCAACGTGCCCCATCTGTGCATGAGCATCTCGGCAATCCCTCCAACGAAAGACGCCATGTCACCACAATCGCCATGCAATCACCTGCAGGCAAAGGAAATGAAAGCTGTACTATTGGCGTAGCCTCGCCCCTTGGCAAGATCCGTCCCCTGTAAGAAAAGACAAAAAAAAGAAAGAAAAAAAGCCTGCAACCCCCCGGTACCGCACACCGTCTCCTCTTTGCAACCCATGGCCCTGGTCTGAAGCCTTGGTTTTAAAAGCCTCGGTCTCCCGGGCGGGGTGTGTTGCACGTTTGAGATGGTTTTGCAAAAGCATCTACATAGGCTCTGCTCTGCTCTTGAGTCGATCAGGTGCAAGCAAGACCATCCTCGCCATGGGCTTTTCGTACGACGACTGCCGTCGGATCCCCGGTCTTCTTGAACCGTATGGAGATATTGCAGGGTTAGGTGTAAGTCGTCCCACAGTCACTGTCTCCTTGCCAGATTGAAGAGAGTAGTTGACATCATCCACTGGGAACGCTCAGGTTGTCATCGGGTTCGTCGCCAGCGCGTGGCTGACGGTCCTGATCCTCGTCGCCTACTACGTCTCCGCCTTCGATCCGCTCGCGGACCCTTTTGAGGAGGGCACCGGCGGACAGAACAAACAGAACAAACGGAACAAACCCGCTTACCTCCCGAACCCGATGGATTTGCTGCTGGCCAGATACACCAGGTACCTGCGGAGACGCCAAAACCACACGGGACACTTGATTGAAAACGCATTTCACAAGGTTAGCCAGCTCCTGAACCACACAGTCGGCCACCACCAGACAAGCAACTTGTTTACTCACGCCGCCAAAGTGCATGCTCTCCCTCGCAGACGCACAGCTGATCACCGGAATCTCCCTTCTCGTCAGCGGGTTCTGGTCGCTGAAGCACGGTCCGGGCTTGACCGCCTATCACTGGCAGATGGTGGTGTCTCTGGCTTGGTTTTCGACCGTGACCCATCTGTCGGCCCTCACCTTCTTGCGATCCTACCTCGCAAGGCATCCGGCGGGACGCCTGTGGCGCCTTGCCCTGATGCTCGTCCTTCTCGTCCTCCTCTTCGTTGCCTTCATCCCGACGGGCCACTTCAACTTCGTCGGCGACGATACCGGCAGTCCTCGGACCATCGACCTGGGTTGGACAATCTACCCGACCGACTGCGACGACTTCCAGCTTGACGAACCGCGATACTATCACACTTTGCTATCCTCCTTGAACCTCACCTACGATCCGGAGCTCTTGATAAACGGCACGATCGGCCCCAGGAACTGCACGGTCTCGGGCATGCCCGTCTTCCCATTCAACATCACCCGCGACGAGTTGGCCCTGGGCGAACAGGTGTACTTTTCCATCAAGGATTGGCAATGGAACGAAGTTGGCATCTTCCTGGCGTCACCTGCTGCCTGCTATTTCAAGGACTTCACAGGCAAACCGACCCTCGCGTTCGTTTCCATGATCTCGTCCCTGCTCCTTCTCGCATACAGCTATTTGATCCGAGCGGCCAAGGTCTTCGCGAGACCCAGCCAGATGATATCGCAACGCACCCAGAGTGCATTGGATCGGGGGTACAGTGCTCTGATCGACAAATGGGACCGGTGCCTCACTCGCAGGAAGCGTGGGGCGTTGGTGGTCTTGGGATTGGTCTTCCTACCTATCCAAGCATCGGTTTACTGCACCTTTCGGTTGTTTCTGCATCTTTATACGTCCATGTTTGCCGAGGTAACCAGATTGGATTGCAGCAGCTTTGGCCGCGGCCATGAGAGATGAGATTCAAGTTACTAATGCTCTACAGGTCTTCTCCGTCGTCTTGTCCGCCATTTGGGGAACCCTGAACATAAACTTGCTCAAGAGCTTTAGTGCGTCCAACAGATACCAAGACGACTGGCAAGAAAACGACTGGACTTTTGGGCAGGTCATGTCTCTCGCCCTCGTGCTGTCGTCCCTAGTTCCCGTTGTCGACTTTCTTCTCAAGTCCTGCTTCACAAGTAAGCAACAATCAGACAGAGTACCCCCCCGTTTAACCCGAGAGTTGCCACCCTGACCTAACACACATGGTCTTCATCTATACAGGCCGCAATCAGAGGAAGTCTGCTACTACACAAGCCAGCCCTCTTATCTATCAATCACGTCAGTTTTTACCATCATTAATGTCAAACTACTGTATTGACAGATAGCAGCCGATATGAGTGGTCCTAGCACACCACCTCGAGAGGCAGAAATACCACTGGAATACGTCGGTCGTGTGGATGACACTGGTTTTCGGCCCATGTCTTTGAACTCCGACGCTCAAGCACCCGGTGTCTCCTTGGGTACAACAGGTAAGTAGGGACACATACCATCTCCAGGCCAAAAAAAAAGAAAGAAAAAAAAAGGAAGAAAGAAGAACGACGACAGACTAACAGAATGATTCATTTCACCTAGGCCAAGATGAGCCCTTGATGGCAGTCGCCGAAGACATGTCTTGCGAGCTCGGCCAACACGGCAAAACACCCCTGGACTTCGAGGGGGATATCTCGCATCGTCTCCGAGAAAGCGCCACTGCCTATGACAGAGCCTGGACAGTGTCGGTTCTCGTCGTCATATCCGGCCCGTTCATCGTAGTCCTTACCAAGCTTCTCCCGGGAATCGAAACCAAAGACGCAGTCAGACCCGACGTGCATCTGGTGAACAGCATAGAAATCATCGCTTTCTCGGCATGCTTCATCCAGCAGCATCTGTTCTTTCGACTGTACTTGAACCGATTACCAAACTCAAAGATGCGAAAGGTCCTTTCTGTACTACTGGCTACCGTGTTGGCAGGCTTGGCCATCGTGCTGTCCATCTTTTCAGTTCTGGGCGAACCCTTTGTTATTGCCTGTGTCGTGTCTGGCTACGGTCTATTGTTACTTGTCGCTCTTTGCGACTTTGGCTGGCTCATGAATCGAGCCCGCGGTGTATCCGCGTAGAGAACAACATAGATCCCAAGATATAAGGTGCTGCCGGGTTTCTTGTCGATGAATCTTGGGGGGGGATGATCTTGCCTTTCAGTACACGCAACAAACAGGACAGTAGCTTCGGCTCGCAAGAGTTGGTTTTCCAAAAGATTTTCACAATGGAGACTTCGGTTTGGCAACCGACAGCCCGAGGTTTCCGTCACCAACCGCTTCAACTCTCGACCCAATCTCCAGAGGGCTTCCCTCGTGTATCACGAAGTGATCTTGCTGCCCAAACCCGTGTTCCAACCCCAACATTTTGTGGATGTTCCCGCCGACGAGGTCCAGCGCGTCCCGCTCGGCGAGACGCCCTTCGCTGTTCTTATACGCAACTCCTGCGAGCAAGCCCAGGTCTCGGACGATCCAGTCTTCTTCCAGGCCGATGGCCGTGACAACCCCTGCACCCGTAAGCACGTCGATGCTCGTGCCGTTGGTCAAAGGCGCGCCGGTAAGAGCCCTTCGCTGGTCCCAGGAGACGGCAAACGACTGCATGGGCGCCAACACGACACCCACGCCGGCAGCAGCCAACGCATCCGCGACCAGATGAGCCTCGGCGCCACCGTTGATCACCAACCGAAGGCTGACACTGACATCGGTGGTCGTTTTGATTGCCTCTTCTACCGTTGACTTGATATCCAGCAAGGCGGCGATCGCGTCTGCGCTGTGTACGGTCACTACCAGGGCCATCTCACCCCTGACGACCTTTTGGAGAAACGCAGCTTCGGAGTAACTGTCCTCCACGGTGAACTTTTCATTGGCGGCTGAAGACGAGACTGAGACTGCCTTGAGGAGCTTGTAGCGGATGTCTCCAACAGCAGCGGACATGGACGAGATCCCGTCGACGCCACGCTTAGCGGAGAGGTCGAGCGTGTAGTGCACAGCCGCATCTCGAGCCAGCACGGAGCCCGGATCAAGCGTCGTCTGAGCTCCGGTGAGAAACGCCGCGCTCGTGCCGTGATGGGTCCCGAGGGCCGAGAACTTGGGGGCCGATACGGCTCGAGTCACGCCGTAGCGGTGAGCTACGCGGAGCTTCTCGGTGTCAAGGGCAAGCCCGTCGATTCCGCGGCTGAACCTACCCCCATCTGCGCCGTTGTCGGTATCTCGCTCCGTGTCGATGGCGTTGAGCCCAATCGTCGAGCCGAACGCGGTGAAGGGCGGTGTCAGGTAGCCGTTCTTGAGATGGATGACTTCGCCTCTGGCGGCGTGTGCTTTCTCCAGCTGGGCATGGCAGCTTCCAACGCAGACGATCGTGCCGTTGGAGATGGCCACGTTGTAGGTTTTACCATCACTGGCGAATCCGTCTGTTTCTATGGGATGAAGAACTTTCGAGATGCCCGTGAACACAACATCGTCATTCCAGACAACGGCTTCTTCACGGACGTTCGCAAGACTTTCATCGGGCACGATGGGGCCCTCAAACGTCTTGTTGAGCTCGACCGGGTTCTCATACTGAGCAGTGCCGTCGATCCAAACCTGGACCGGCGTGGCGCCTACACTCAACGGGTCGCTGTCCCAGACCACGAGGTCCGCATCGAACCCCGGCTTCACTTTGCCCAGACGGTGAGCAAGTCCCAGCCTCTCCGCCGGGGCCGTCGTCACCGACGCAAGCGCCGCGTGGTACGGCAGGCCGTACTTGTAGGCCTTTGCGGCCTCGAAAACCACGTGCTGGGCGTTGAGGACCGGGTTGTCGCTGACGTAGATCGGGGTCAGGCCGGCGTCGTGGAGGTGCTTGCCGGCGTACTCCGAGCCGAGCGCGGCTTCGGCCTTGTACCACATGTTGTCGGCGAAGAGGGCCGAGGCGGGCGGATCATCGCCCCATGCTCGCTTGAGGATCTGGATGGAAATCGTTCAGCGGGGAGGTGATCCCATTCACACGAGCTTCAGGCAGGCTCCGGCTGGCTTTGGGAGACTTACATCGGGCACCAAATGCGTCTGGTGGGCGTGGTGAAAAGCTCGAACGGGGAACTTGAACTCGTTGGTATGGTCCACGAACGCCTCAAGATCCGTGACGGTATAGCAGTGAACGTGTACGTGGACTTGGCCCCGGAGCACAGCCACCAGCGCCTCCCATTTCAGCTCGTTGGGTAAGTAGGCCTTGACTCTGTCCAGCCCGCCGGCTGCCGCACGACACCAGTCGTCCTGCTCGCGGACGATCCCGGCGGCATGTTCGAAAGCCTGGCGGAACTCCCAGCTCTCCCCGAGACGGCTGTACGGCCCGCGTTCTCCGGCCTTGCCGTGGACCTGCTTGGAGTTCTCGCCGCAGGCCATCTTCATGTGCCGCCAGACGCGGTCCGGATCGGCCAGCATGTCGACGACGCTCGTCTCGTCCCGTCCGTCAGAGGGGCCGACGGCGTGCTTGATCGCAAAGGCTTCGCCGCCGATGTTGTTGCTCGACCCGGGCAGGATCAACGAGGTGGTGACGCCGCCGGACTTGATCACCTGGAGCTGGTGATCCGTGGGCTGGATGCCGTCGATCGACCGGACGTACGGCGTCATGTCCGTGGATAGCTCGCTGACGTCTTCGTTCCCGCGCAGCGTCGGGAGCGAGTGCACCGCGGCATGGCTGTGCATGTCGACGATGCCGCTGGTGAGCGGTCGTCCGGCGGCGTCGTAGACCAGAACATCGCTGGGGAGGGTTGACGGGGATATGTCCCTGGCAACGCGTCTGATGAGGCCAGACTCGATGAAGACATCGGCCGAGACCCACGAGTGGTTCGAGGTGCCTTCAGCCGGCTCCCCAACCCAGACGGTCGCGTTTCTGATGATGGTCGGCCAGTGTCCGTCCACGTACCGGGCGTTTCGCGTTCTGTCGTGCCCGAGCCGGTCGATCGGTGTGGTATGCAGCTTCCCGCAAGTTGCGAGGTCTTCCTGCAGCCTCGGAACGGATAGCCCATGGGTAGTGAAGCCCGGCTCGACGGCGCCGGTCGAAGTTGTGATCTGCCTCCATTGCGCGTAGACGATGAACACAAGGCAGGCTAACCCTAGAGCGCGCAGTGTTCGCGATCTGCGGGGTAGTTGAAGCGCTGATTTCCGTGCCGGAGGTGATATCCGACCTTCATCCGTGGGTGTGAGGCTGTACGGCGGAAGCAGATCGCTCTCGACGCCCGCAGGTTGGCCCATGACTTTGGTATCGGGACGCAGATGAGGCAGAGAGATGTTTTCTTCAAGAGTCTGGAGAGAACAGGTTGCCCACAATCAGTTCAAATCTCACAGCTACAGCTAAAGTACGGATACTTCTAGGTGACAGTCAACCCCCTGTCGTCCCTTGCGTAGGGGCTGCTGCAGATCGGGACAAGGTTACGGACAGGGCCGAGATCGCCTGAATTAGTCTTTCCAGCATGTCGTCGGAATCTGAACAGCATGCTGCGATCCCAGACACCCTCTATTACTGGTAGAATTGATAAATGCCATTACGTGAAGACAAGGTAGACTTATTCCATCCTAAACCGTCCTAAACCATCCCTCCCTCTGTTGTTTATAAAGTCCCCCTTTGTGCAATCAATGATACCAGTCGTTTTGAAGATCTCGATCCGCTGGTAGAGAGAATCAACACAAGCACGCCCACTGCTGAATCCGCCCGTCAAGCCCTCTTCATCTCGTATAAGTCAACATACCCACATCTGGCCCCCCCCCACATCTGGCCCCCCCAAAAATGCCTCATTACCATCACCAGCCTCCTATTTTCACCAACTTCACTACATTACAACATTTACAGTTTTTAACCAAATGACTTCATTTTTTCTACATATCCTTTTATAGTCCTTATAGGTAAATACACTAAGTATGAGGTCAAACAGGCCTTAGATGCTGTCGCTAATGGCTAGTTTATTTACAAGGTATTATCTGAATAGGGGATCCTTAGGTTAATACTTTGTTATTGACTCTAAGGTGTCTAAGCAAGGGTAGCTGCCTTCTGTGACCTCTAGAGGTTATCCCTAGATTAGGAGGCTAAGCTGGCTGAATAGGTGCGAATCTAGTATGCCCTTGGCCTTACCCTAACTTATTAATAAGTGAGGGTATTTGTAGGAAGGATCCTTTATGCTATAGGGGATATAGAGCCTATAGGAAAGGGATGGATCTAAGCCTTCCTAAAGAGAAATCTATTAGTTAAGGTGTAGAGAAGTTGCCCTATAGATTCAAGACGTGTTAATGGGGCATCTACTGAGGTTATTAGGGACTAGTTTAAACTCCTTTCTATACTAGAGATCAAGGGTATTAAACTAGCTAATAGATATAACATGGATGAGACTGGTATCTTTGAGGGCTAAGGATCTAATGGGCTGGTGCTAGGCATGTCTAAGACAAAGTCTATCTGTAAGAAATAGCCTAGATCAAGGGTATAGGTATCTATCATTGAATGCATCTCTGCCCTAGGCCATGCCTTTGATCCCCTTATTATATATAAGGGTAGGATAGTCTAGTAGTAGTAGTTTCCTCTAGACCTTGGCCCTTATAAAGGATAGTAGTTTACTGTAATAGAGAATGGATGGACTATAGATGACACTGTAGTTGAATGGCTGTAGAAGGTCTTTATCCCTTAGACTGTCTCCTAGGGTAAGGAGGGTAAGGAGGAGGCTAGACTGCTGGTTGTTAATAGCTATAGGAGTTATACAACAACAGAATTTATGTAGCTCTGCTATATTAATAACATCTACCTATTGTTCTTGCTACTACATACCTCCTATGTCCTCTAGCTACTTGACTAGTTAGTCTTTAGCCCTGTAAAGGTAGCCTATAGGAAGGAGCTTGGATACCTTAGTTAGTGGAATGACTTTACTATTGTAGGTAAGAGGAACTTTATAGGCTGTTATTAGAAGGCTTGTCTAGCAGGCCTAATGATGTAGAATATTAAGAGTGGATGGAAATGGACTGGACTATGGCCTGTCTCTATGGCGAAGCCTCTTATGAGCTTATTACTGCTCCTATTAATACTAGGGCTATTATATTAGGCTTGTAAAGGGTAGTCTCGAGGTAAGGAAGCTGAGGGATAGGTATTTGCGTTATCTGTAGTGGTGTGGTTGACGCTAAGGAAGATGAAGGATCTAGCTGGCTAACTAAAGCTATTTATAGAGCTAGATAATAATGCTAGTACTTAACGCCTCTTTTTCATAAAGGTAAAAAAAGGGTTTAGTGAAAAGGGATATAAGCTGGTAACTGCCTAGTATAAGCTGGAGCTTCTGTAGGCCTAAGTGGCTAACACTGTAGTAAGGAAAAGGAAGGTAGTCTAGCTAGATCCTAATACTAAGTTTGCTACTATCTTAGACGTGTAGAAGGCGTAGGTTAAGGCTGGTGAAAAAGAGGATACTGCAGGTGAATCTAGTGAGTCTGATTTACCTAGTGAAGCTGAAGACTGTATTGTAGTGGCATCTAGAAGAGGGTAGTAATTAAGTGAAAATGGTGGTGATGTTGGAGATGGCTTCATTTTTGGGGGGGCCAGATGTGGGGGGGGGCCAGATGTGGGTATGTTGACTTATTTGCCACTTCGGTACGAGACGCAGAACAAGAGGCTCTTGGGACTCCTCCCACTCCTCAAATGCATCCTTTATCTTTCTGATCGACATATCCAGCACGTCATCATTGGGGAGCGCCGGTCGCCACCGGGACTGGGTCCTCGGCCACCACCGAAACGGTGGCTTCTGCGGTGCCGTTCGCCGGGTTGGATGCTTCCTCGGGCGCCGGGAGCCTCCACGTGCAGGTCCGCTCCTCCCAGCTCGAAGTAGAGGATCCGGGGGGGTTCAACGTGGTGATGCCCGTCATGACGAGGCAGCGCTTGAAAGACTGATGGCTGTACTTGAAGTGGCCGCGGCTGCGGCTCCAGTCCAGGCAGAACTCGGTCATGCCGGGCACGCTGGTCCCCCGGCAGCCATCGGAGGCGTCGACAGTGTAGGAGCCGTAGCTGGTGTAGAATGTGGAGTGCGATCTCTGGCAGTTGCCATCCCAGTCACATTCGACGAAAGCCCACAAGAGGTCGGCGACGCTTGTGGTTGCGAGCGCCGCGATGAGTGTCACGACTTTGAGGCGCATCTTGCGTGAGAGAGAGAGAGAGAGAGAGAGAAGAGAGAGAGAGAGAGAGAGAGAGAGGGAGGAAGAGAGCACTTGGTAAAGTGGAGGGTGTTTGGTGACGAGGAAACAAGAGTCGGATGGACGGGTGAGCGAGGTTGTTCTTTCGTGAAAGGCAGCAGACGGGAACTCCACGAGGCTTAAATACGGTAAATACCTATTAGCAGTCCGACTTTTTGGGACTTTGGTAACCAGGTCCCTGGTAATGATAGGGACGACATTTTGCCAGGGTCTTCGTAATCTGACGCCGGATGTGATATGATCCTTGCCAGTGTATTGCAGATGAGCTGGACTAGATGCGGTAGGTGTTTTCCTCTGGCCTTGGAAAAAGGCGCATATCGAACTCGGAAGACCATGTTCATCTTCCACTGACAATCATAAGCGAGGTTCCATTAAATTAAGCTTGCCTTTCTTCCCCCCCGATGCAGGATAAAAGTGCATGAATCCTAGATTATCAATTCAAGAATTAACCCACCCACCCCACTTCCTGCGCACCCCCACTTCCTCCGCAGCATCCGAAGCATCATCATCACCACTTTCCATCAACTTCCAACTATCACAACATTTTCCATTCTTCATCAAACAACGCCAATCTTTCAAGATATCATCTTTATCACGATATGAAGCAGTATACGGAATTTGAGCTCTAACGGGCACTTAAGGATATCGCTAATGGGCAGAGTATCTGAAGTGTAGCTCGCGAATGGATAGTCCCTGAGTCCACCCTACGACTTCGCCTTTGAGGTGGCTAATCTAGAAACTCTGCTTTTTCTGATATGTAGCGACTATCCTAGGCCTAAGAGGAATATCTAGCTGGTTATATTAGTACCCAGGCTGCCCTTGGTAGTGCCCTTACCTATCAGCAAGTGAAGGGCCTGGCTGAGCGTATGCTGGGCGATGGGC
>PUHP01000228.1:0-17423 GCA_006783085.1 Colletotrichum shisoi
TGAGTAGTTTTAATTGATTTCGTACGTTGTGGTTGAATTAAATTATATAAAAGGTAGAAGGGTAGGAGAGAGTGCGTCGCTTGCTATGATGCGTCGCTCGCTATGCAGGTACGTTATAGTATAGAACTAACTAACTAACGCTTTAAACCTTTTAATCAGGTACGTGTTGCTGAAGTCTAGGTGGTCAGGGCTACGGACCACAAGTGTTGAAAACGTCCAGGAGCGTTATAGGAATCAAACCCATGGTGCTTAAGAATTAGAAGCTTAAATCACTACCTAGACCGTTGTGGCACAACAGCAGTAGGACTAGGCTCATAACTGTCACGTAACAAAACGACGCCGTTAGTTACGTGGGCAGCAACTAACGCCTTATATCTCGTGACAATCGAACTGCTGCTGGACCTGGTGCAAAAGTGTCGCGTTCTGGATTTCTTCAGAACACAGTCGTTCGCAACGCTTCCATTGAGCCTGCAAACAGCCTTAAACCGTATCTTCAAAGAAGCTGTTCAGAGATCAGAGCTCGAATTGGCACGGCAATTGCTTCAAGTAGGTGTTGATGTCAACCAATACCTACCTCGTATGACTTGGGGCTCGATTCCTTTTTTTAAAGGCAGGGCAATCGACTACGCGGTACTGGTGTACGACACGGCGTTGATGAAAATCCTCAGCGATTTCGGAGCCGATTCTCGGTTTGAAAATATGAGCATGATTCTCTGGGCGTTGCAGAGGCGAAAGAGATATGCCTCGGCCTCGGAACGTTCCATTGTTTACATTCTATCGAACTGCAACTTGCGCCCAGAGAATCACCAAGAGATTTATGACATTGATGAAATATGTCAAGAAATTGGGTCAGACATGGCTTGTTCGGTCTCTGAACAAACCATCGGGTTCCTCCGTGTCTATTTTCGAAAGCCAGCATCGGTATTGAGCTTACTGGTCGCGGCGGTCAAGTCAAACAGCATGTTTACGTTGGATTTAATATCAGAAAACCGCCATCTTCTCAACTTCTCAAACAGCCTGGGGGAGACGCCTTTGACTGCAGCTGTGTGTTTGGGTTCGCGTCATGTAATCAATCACTTTGACTTGCTACAATTGGGAGTCGACCTTAATCCACCGCCAATCCGGTATGATGAGAATCTGGTTTTCGCCTCTCCCCTCCAATGCGCTGCTTTCGCCGACATCAATGGCATTCGTCATCTTTTAGATGCAGGAGCTGATATCAACTTGTGTCACTCGTCTGCTGCAGTCTACGACCTCCCCGCATCAGTGGAAGTCGAGGAAACGGTTTCTGTTCACGTTGACACGATGGGTTGCCTAGGTAAGACCGCATTACAAGCGGCCATACTTGGCAGGAACGCGGATGTAGCGTTGTTTCTGCTGGCTGCTGGTGCGAGGCTGGTAGGCGGGGAGTTGGCTTTGGCTATCCGTTCTCGCCAACAAACTATTGTCAATGCGGTTCTGGCAAAGGGAGCCTCATTGGGAGATGCCGCTGATACTGAAAGTGGTTCAGTTCTTGAGGCAGCTGTTCTGACAGAAGATGTCGATTTGATTTCACGGATCATCGAAGCCAACCCCCGAACCGTCGACGAACTGGCTTTATCGGCTGCCATATTTGTAAATTGTCGCAAAGAAAACTTCGAACCTCGCCACCATCCGCTACCTTGTGACGGAGTATGCGAAAAGCCCAGTGCTCAACGACACACGGCTAGGAACAGCCATGACCCTAGCAGCGCAGCTAGGTTTCCATGACTCCATGAGATTTCGGAGCTTATGTTGACTTCCGGTCTGCATCCGACAACATGTTACCATTTCGTTCCAATATTTGAAGGTCAGATTCTCATGCCTGATGATTACTTCGATTGGCGAAATGATGTCCAGCAAATACATGATCCTACTTTGTCTCTGGTTGCTGTTGCAGTGGGTTTCGGACAATTGGAGTATCTCAAACTGCTGCTGCGACATGGCTATCAGGTGCCCTCTTTGGTGGATAACATACTCCTCAAGTACACGAGAGCTTTCGAGAACGAGATTTTCCTCAGTGACGCAGGCCTGGAAATTATTCAAACACTACATCGACATGGTACAAGGCTGACTTCTCGACTACTTTCACACTCTATACGTTGCGGCAACCGTCAGATCACTCAGTGGATACTGTCTCGAGGTACGGACCTTGCCGCAACCATATCCAATGACGAACTACAAACCGTGATACGTTTTAGAACACCCTTGCAAGCTGCGGCAGAGAAAGGAGATATCACTTTGCTCGAGAGACTCACGACACTAGGTGCCAACATCAACGATCCCCCAGCGAGGGATGGTGGGGTCACGGCACTCCAAGTTGCTTCTATCAAGGGGTACTATGGTCTCGTGAAAAGATTGCTGGACTTGCAAGCAAATCCTAATGCACCGGGAGCAGCCATCTTTGGCCGAACAGCGCTAGAAGGAGCGGCCGAATATGGGAGGCTGGACGTGGTGCAATTGCTTCTCAACTCGGGTGTCGAAACCTGCGGCAGCGGCCGTCGTCAATGTGTTCGAGCCATTGAGTTTGCTCGTAAAGAGGGTCACCCCATTTTGGTGAAGCTTCTTAGTTCTCACCGGCCTTGGACCGAAGCAGACCAAGAGCTTCTCAAGGACGAAACTCTTCTGAATCCTGACCAGACTCCAGAAGGTATCGCAGAGCGGCGCGGAGAGGTCGAGGGACACGTGTCTCAGGCAACAGATGATGACGAGACCGGCGGTTACGAAACTAGCGAGTGCTCAGACAGTGACTACGACGGCAGTGACGACGAAATTAGCGAGGACAAAATTAGCGAGGACGAAACCAGCAAAGATGACGCGGAAGAGGCGAGCCTCAATCGCCTTCCAGCTTCGACTCTTGAGGAAACTTCAAACCAGGGAGGTTCTACGGATCGATGACGAGACCCCCGGTCTACCCGGGGACGCCATCTGGGCAGAAGCGTACGAGAATTGGTCTTCGGAGTTCCCTTGGTCAATGGAGTAGGGTCGGCGTATCGGCGGTTGTATTTTCCCAATTTACTTCTGTCTCTGTCCTCCTTCAGCTAAATCCCATCACGAGGGGCCCGTCAATCCTTCGGCCCGACGCCAAACTCTCCCTTATCGTACAGACTCCCGACCGTGACGCCCCTCTTCTCGGCCACCATGCCCATCAGCTGCTGCGCGGCGTCCTTCATCTCGTTGTACTCGCGCAGCAGCTTGACGTGCCGCGCGACGGCTGCTGAGGCCTCCTCGAAATCTCTGCGCGAGAGTATGAGTCAGTAAAAAAAAGGTCTTTGAGTAACAATCTGAGTCTCCAGGGACCTCATTTCCATCAGACACGGAGCCGTACACGACGTTGTTGACTTACTTGTCTTTTTTCTCTCTCATGTTTGCGTTGTTTTTATTTTCATCCGTGGGCGGAGTAACTTGGTGCAAATTTTCGGTGCGTCCTTCATCGCCAGTGTCCTGAACATTACAACGGACGGTATTGGAATCCATGGCATCAATCAAATGAATATTTGTGTTGCTGTCCTTGTTGAAGGCGAAGAAATGTTACTTCTCAATCCTCATCGCTCTCAAAGCTGTCTTCGAACATGAGTGTAAAGTCAAAGCACAGACCACCTCCCTTCCATCAACAAACTGTTTGCACAGAGGAAGGATTCATAAAGGCTTAATTAAGCTGCAGCAGGAATTGCCGGGCTTTGGAAACCTAAAAAATAAATAAAACTTCAATTGCAGTGAAGACCTTTCGACGATACCACTAGAGCAAATGACCGCTCATGCTCTAGGAAAAAAGAAAAGTTAATAATCTTCAGAAGGCAAAAGAGCTGGACGATCAGGGAATCGAACCCTGGACCTACCGCATGCTAAGCGGTCATTATACCACTAAACCAATCGCCCATTGTGGAGTAACGCGGCTTTTGGTGGGCTGATGTAGCGACAACGTCAGATCCGCGCATGATGCAACGGGGCTCACTCCGAGCTACAAAAAGAGCCTTCCCTTTCTCTCTCTCCTGCGACAGCCAGACGGTGATTGGTGACATGCTCCAGCTGGTGTCGTATCACATGAAAGATGCGGCGCAGCATCATTCTCAGCAAGGCGCTGCTGCACCATGGCGACGTTCTGTCACGACTTGGTGCACCTTACCTACCTACGTCTTGGGAAGCACCCACCTCAGTAATTTCGCATTCCGTAAAGGCCACCATTGCGCAGCTGGTCGTGAATTCGTACTGGGAAACCGACGAGCAACCCGGCGGCGTCTCCCCCAGACGGGCGAGTTCACTGAGGATAGGGCGCACGGAACGCGTCGGGTCGCGAACTTGTCACGTCGCCCCGGTGAGCTGGCGCGGGGTGGACAGCCCGGCCTTCGGTCTCGTGAGCAAGATGATTTGATGACCAGCCGGAGGCAGACCGCCCAATATGCTCCGCTACTACGACGTCCACGCCCACATCCTCACCCAACACTGCTGTACGCTGCATCTCGCTTAGCGTCATCCATCGTCACTCGTCACCATCGGTGCCATCATCACTGCGCCGCCCTCATCTTTACGTAGCTCATCCGCGCACACAAACATCTGTGTGAATGCAATGCAATTTCTTCTCTAGACACAAGACGCCTCGCCAAGGTTCCCTCCCCAAATGCCGTGGTATACTCCTTTTTTTCTTCTTTATCTTCTTACTCTTCTCTTCCTGTCCTTCTCTTCGATGATCGCCTCATCTGGGAGTAACGGTTGTTCTACTAGGAAAACGCGGGATTTGGCAAGGGGAAAACGAAAGAAAAGATATAGAGACCAAGAGGAGGGAACAGAATCGGTAGGGTTTTGTGTTGTTGAAGTGATATCAATTCCCATAATAATCAGAAGCCAGAGAACCCCCATTTTGCAGTAAAACCACCATCATTACAAGCAAGCCTATTGGACATGAATCATCTTTTGATTGTGTGTTGTTGTTGGTGACTTATTGCGAGTAGAAGGGGGTGGTTGAACCGGACCGAAAACACCGAGTACGGCGGCGCGGGGGGGCGGCCGGGTAAGTGAACAGGACGAAGGCTTTCCGTAGAATAGTGTCTCTCGACTCACTCGGGAGAAAACCAACACTGTCCTCCTCTCCGGTTCCCCCCCGAAATCATCTTTTGTTTTCCCCTTCCAATGACCAGCCCATTGTGTGCCATCAGCAAATGAAGAAATTTCCCTTATGAACCGCCCACGCCAATCTAATGAGGAAACGCGAGGAAGAGGACAGAAATGCGCGAGAAATCACCCTCCGGGTCTTTGTAAAAATAACTTCAGACTACCGCGGGGGATGGTGGTGGGGACGGCGTGGCGGCCAACGGGGAATGCGGCCCTCCTCGTTCCTCCTCCTCCTCCGTCCACCCGCAGCAACCCAAATTACAATCGAAGGGGACTTGTCGGCCACGTTTAGTAGCCGAAGGCCTCGAGGGCCTGCGCCGTCTTCTGGTCGACCTTGGCGTTCTTCTTCGCGTCGGTGAGCTGGCGCTGAGCGACCTTCTTGCGCTCGTAGTAGGCGGCACCCTTCGCCTTGCGGCGCTCCTCGAGTCTATATGTATGTCAGTGCACGACAACGCGGATGGTCGGAGAGCCACAGTATGGTGACCCGTGCAGAAAACCCACCTGGCAACGACGTCCTGGTACTTCCAGCCGACCTCGTGGGAGAGACGGCCAACGGTGCAGTACTTGCGGCCGGGCTGCAGTCTCAGGACACGGAGGGCCTGGGGAACGACCATCTTCTTCTGCTTGTCGTAGGGAGGGGGAACACCCTCGAAGACCTTGAGGCGCTCGAGGGCGGCGGCGCCGCGAGCGGTCTTGTGGGGGATCATGCCACGGACGGTCTTGTAGAAGATTCTCGACGGGGCGCGGAAGTGGAAGGGACCTAGTGCGTAAGGTCAGACATTTGAATGTCCTCGAGTTGATATCTCATCTAGGAGACAGAGCAGAGCCCGGATTTATATGTATATGTGTGTTGGCTTACCACCGCGAGTCGGGTTGTAACGGGTCATCTTGCGCAGGTAGGCGTGGTACTTGACTGTAGCCATTCATCAGTATTGGTTCGATTCGGTTCGGCAGTGCCCCCAGTCTCATCGATTCCGCCATCGTGTGTTGTCAATGTGTGTAGCTTCCTCCTCTTGATGGACTGGGTGCAGTGGTTGTGGGTGGGAATCGACATACGCTTGGCGCGGAAGAACTCGCCAGAGATGTTGAGGGCCTCGGTGCGGACAACGACGATCTTCTGGCCGTTGAGAAGCTGCTTGGCCACGATGGAGGCAAGACGACCAAGGAGATGGCCCTTGCCGTCAATGACGACCTGCAAAGAGAATCTGAGTCAGCAATTTGTATGTCCATGTTCATGATCCCGCGGTCGGCGACGGGCGAGCTGATTCGGATGTATGTCGAGGCAGGCGGTCGAGTTGGAACGAGCGACAGCGACAGGCAGGACGGTCGTGGTCGAGTGTATCGCAGTCCCATCGCACATCGCAGGTTCCCAGCTCGACTGCCCACCGACACGCAAACACACCGGATATCGAAATCCACCATCGTCGAACGCCCCCGCGGGTTTCCGTCCAAAACCGGCCGACGGAATGGAATTGCACGCTGCAAGAACTCACCACCGACTCGAAAGACGACATCGTTCCTGTTCCTTGAAATCTGAAAAGAAGGAAAAGGGTGAGGGGGTATCAAATCTCTGGGCGAAGGTCGGGTGCCTCTGTAGAGATCTGGAGTGCTGCCGTTGGGGTTAGTATTGTCGGAGGGTGAGTTTTGCAAAGAGGTCGTCGCGACAATCTTGAAATTCGGGGGGCACACTGGGCTGGGTATCCGGGCAGGAATTTAGACGGCGCACACACAAAATGCCCCAATGGCACGGCTGGAACGACAAATGCGCTAGCCGTGTTGGGCAAGGCGCTTTCTGCCACAAGCGAGGGCTCGATGTGGGGCCTCAGGCAGCTTAGGGCTGTAAAGACCTACCTACCAGAATCGACATGTCTTCACCTTGCTGACTCACCTCGGTCTGTCCACACTGAGCGTGACTGACTGGCGGGGCTCCGTGTCGGTACCGCGGCCGGCCAAACACCGATCGGCGGGTTTCGCCTCGACGGTCACCAGAATCGACAAGGAAAAGTCACAGCCACAACAGACACGCCGACAAACTTGTTGACTAAGCCGAGGACGTCAAAGTCCACTGCGCGCCAAACTGGGATCATCCCCACGGACCATGCCTCGCCGCGCAAACGTCACTCTGCAGCCTTGCTTGGACGGCGACTGGCAACGAAGCTATCCCAGGCCGCCTCAGATGTACGGGTGTCATGTGCGCATTGCTTGGAGTGAAGATCCCAGAAACTTGGGCTGCTTTTGCCATTCCGGTCTACGACGCCTCTCTCGGCCTGTCCCCCTACATCCTGATCCTGGCATCTTTGCCCAATGCAGTACATCTCTCTCTCGCTGCTCAGATCTTTGGCATATCGTAGCAAACACAAATTCCCTAACCTGACTACCGTTCTCAACGCATCCGCTTTCTGCGGCATGCCTCTAGATGCAAGTTTCGCTGTGATTAAAAGAAAAAAGTGCAACCCAACTGGAAGAAAAGCCTCCGAATACGCTCTCATCTAGAAAAGAAGTCGGCCGGTCCTTGCAACCAAGTCATGTCGTAGAAAACAAGGGCACGCGATGCCAGATATCCCCCTCAGTTGTGAAGTCTTGCGTCGAGACGCCTCAGCACATCCTGCACATCTTGAACCAGTGCCTTCCTCTTGGCCCTAGCATCCGGGTCACCTTCTGTCTCGACCTCGTCGAGTTTCAAGAGCACGTGCTGCATCGTCGTCTCGGATAACTTGCGGTGTTCGTCGACTCTCTTCTTGGAATCCGTAGGGGGCGAGGCAATGTAGTCCTCACAAGGCTTGCGCAGGTCCGCGTCGAACTTGGCAGCGATGGCGTCCAGCTTCGCGTGAGGGCCGGTAGCCTGGCCGCTCGGGGACGACGGTCGCTGGCCGTCCTGGGCGGGCACGCCGAGATTTGAGGCGCTGTCGCGCGGGCTCGTGTTGCTGCTGCGCTTCTTGGACTTGCGACCCTTCTTCTTACTGCGGCGCTTCTTTCCGACGTCGGTGCCGCCAGTGCTGCCCACGGCGCTGGCGCCGTCGCCGGCCACGACGACCATCTCCTCGTCCGAGTCATCGCTGCTGTCGGCGTCGACCTCGCCGTCCGGCAGCACCACCATGACTTCGCTATTGTTCTTGACCCCGTAGTCGCGAACTGGCGCGGCGGGCTCCTTCAGCTGGCGGCCCTTGTAGAGGAGCTTGGTGCGTCGTACGCGGCGGTCCGACAGCTCGAGCAAGACACCGACGCGGTCTCGGACGTCGCGAACGCGCAGCTTGCCGTCGCCAATGGCGTACGCGGGGAAGTGGGCGGGATAGGTGACTCCCTTGTTCTTGATGAGCAGCACATCGTCTTCGGGGACGGCACTGCCGCGGGTTCGGGGCTGGTGGGCGTATGATCTCGTGGGGACGGAACTTCCCAAGGGGGCGGACTGGAGGTCTTCGGTGGTGATGTAGCTAAAGTCTTCGTCGGTGACGTCGGGCACACCGCTCAGGGTGGACGAGTAGGGGGATACCTGATCCCGATTCGTGGACCAGCCGTATCGAGACATGGTGAAGGGCACGGCTAGTAGAATGCAGGCGATGGTGGTGTAGAGGATGAGGTTCGGGTCGATGCCGGTGGTGTCGGAGACGTACTGGGAGTAGTTGGCGAGAATGTTGGCCAGGCTGGCAATGGACTTGTCGAGATAGACTTGGAAGGTGGTGGGCAGCAGTGCGGTGATGTTGGAAAGGGCACCAGAAGATGCCAGAAAAGGCTGACTGGAAGCCACCTTGGCGGAAGTAGGCGGTCCTTAAAGCTAAGGACGCTGTACCGGGGGAAAAAAAAAGTGGGAAGGAACAGGAAGGGGGTGGAGGGGGAGAGGAGGAGAAGGTGAGGCAAAGGCGACGACGACGACGATGGTAGCGATTCGTATCGTGCGTCACGGGTGGTGGTTTGGCGGGACGGGGAGAGAGAGGGGTGGGATGAACGTGGGGATGCCCTCGTCTGGATTTTTTTCCCGACTCGCGGGGTTGGAAGATCAGGCCGTTCTGCAGTAACGCAGCGATGCACAGCGCAAGCTCTGCTCAGGTCCTTTACCTGTAGGTCCTTGAGAGGGCTCGATTTGACTGATCTGATGCAGTAAAGCGGGTTGAGGGGCCTGGCGTCGGCGAGACTGGCGTGGACGATCACTGGCCTGGGTCTGAAAAGAATGGCAATGCGCTGTCGAGCTTCTTTGGGGATGGGAAGTAAGGGTGAGCAGGCGGCGGGCAGGCAGGGATGCGGCTGTCTGCGCGTGGTGCTTGTGTGTGTGTCACTGTGTGGTGTGTGTGTGTGTGTGTTTGTGGTGTTTGGTGGGCAGAGCTGCAGTTGCAAGAGACGAGAGAGGTGGCCGGCAGAAAGTCGGGGACGATGCCGCGTCGTGAGTGGCCACTGGTGGTGTTGACAAGGCGAAATGGAGTATGGATGTGGGATGTGGAGGGAGGAGGATGTTCTGGAAACCCGGGAAAGGCAGCGGAGGCCGTAGTCGTTACCCGGGCCGATGGACGGCGGCTTATTTTTATTTGTACGTGGCCTCGACTCGACACAAAAGAAGGATGAACGATCCCACCCGGCTGACGGCAGCAATCTATTGACATGCAACGAACAACAGTCAGAGAGCTTTTGGAAACCAACTTAGTGAAAACGACACAAGAATCAGTGTCCGTCATTACTACTTCTAGACGATTCCATCTTCCCAACGCGTATTCAATTGGTCGAGGGCATGCATCCTGCTGTTAGGTAATTCTCAGCATATACTTTTTGTACCTGATACATGATACGACAGCGACTCGGGGGAAAGACAGCGTGGCAAACGGCAGCAGGAACTGGGGTAAAGAAAGTCCTTTAGGTGTTCCAATGGTTAGGCGAGCAACCGAGGCAGGGCGGTTGGGAGCATTAGAACCATGATTACAGGCGCAGGGGGGCCACTGAGACCAAGTGAACCTCGCAGCGTGCAACATGCGCTGCGCCGCGTGGATGATGCCCGAGGACGGACCCGTCGGGCGCTAGGCGCGGGTATCTGGAGACTGCGAGTGATTCGGATAGATCGATCCCTCCTCGCCCTGTGCAGCCGCAACACCCAGTCACATGATACAGTGGTCGGTCGTACGTTTTGTCTGTAGGCATTGGGCAAGGAGAGGAGAGAGGAATCTGAGGGAGATCCCATGATCACCAAGGATGGGAGGGGAGGTATCCGTACTGCACTGGACCTATTTCCAGGGTCCTGCTTCCTTATCTTATCGTTGCCTTCGATGCTTATCTCATCCCATCCCATCCAAGCTTGCCCGAACCTTGCCGCCGTCAGCATGAGCTTATTCGCCTGTCTAGTCCCTTCCACACTACCTAAGGTACAGGCAGTTTGTAATTAGTCGCTCTCTGCTGATTCTCAGTCCACAGTTTGTTGGGTGTTTGCAACAGCAGAGACGCGTCGCGGGGCCTTTCCAGCTGACAAACAGCAGTCGTCCTTCTGGTATCCGTATAAACTTGTGTCTTCCTATAAACCAGCGCCACACTCGGTCTCACACTGACCGCCTGCCTATCAAATCACCCAGGCTTTCCCATTCCCATAGAGAATAACCCGCCCCCCGTCTCAGACAAGTACGTTTTCCAGAAAAATCGTCCATTTTCAATCCCCGATTGCATCATCTACTCGGCGCCGAACTCGCCCACGCAATCGCCTGTCTCTGTAGCAATTCCCCTTCCTGCGCATCTGAACAACCCCCCCGCGGTGCACTGTACCCAATTCGTCCACATCCCTGAGTAGCCCACGCAAGTACTGGGTACCTCCTCCCACTGACAAATACCCCACCACTCTCTCCCTTTATCCGTCCGTCCCTGTGCCCCGTCCCCGGCTGTACCGTATCTATATCATCACCACCCCTCCACCCCTCCTTCGCCGTCTCTCCCCTCCCCGAAATGGCATTCCTCTTTAGACGCCTCTTCTCCTCCGCCCAGACAACACCCGCAAACATGGCCGCCACCAAGCAGAAAGTCCAGCAGCTCATCGACGACAACAAGGTCGTCATCTTTTCCAAGTCGTACTGCCCCTACTGTCGCCAGACAAAGTCTACCCTCGATGAGCTCAACACCGACTACGCCGTCCTCGAGCTCGACCAGATTGGTGAGTTGCTCCTTTCGCCCTTTCTTCCCCCCCTTGCCTATCCTCCCTCGCCGTCATCGCAAGGGCGCGCGCATAGATTTACCTTTCGGATCGCATACTAACCGGTCGCAGACGACGGCAGCGCCATCCAGGACGCCCTCCAGGAGATCACCGGCCAGCGCTCCGTCCCCAACTCCTTCGTCGCCCAGAAGCACATTGGCGGCAACTCGGACTTGCAGAACCTGCTCAAGGGCGGCAAGCTCGAGAACCTCCTCAAGGAGGCCGGCGCCCTCAAGGCGTAAGGCAAAAAACACCTTCCCGCCCTTGTCGTCGTTGTTGTTATTCGATGGGATAGAAGGCAGTCGCGCAGCAGATAATGAGACGCTGACTGACGGGCGCGTCGCCATCAAAAAAGAAGGCCGTCCAAGCTGTAGCTCAACGATGCTGTAAGCCGTACTGGATTGGGAGGAGCGCGGGCATGTCGAGATACCACCGCAGGTCATGGGATAGAAACCTGCGGCGCCTAGAACGCCCGCCTCCAACACAAAAAATATCATTAAACATGCGACAAAAACGCCTTGACCTAGTCATCCTACGCAGGCGTAGGAGGCCCCTTGAAGTTGTGAAGCGGCCTCTGATAGCTCAGATGACCGCCATTATCGAGCATTGTGTAATGAGATTACTGCTCAACAATGGCAGTTGGGTTCTGACCGAGAGAGGAGTGGGCAAGTTCAATGTGGTCATGGTTGAGGAAACTTCTTGCTTCCAATGTTTGACCAAATGTTCCGATGTGACCGCTCTGGTGTTTTGCGCATCTAAGAGATGGTTATTCTGGATTGCAGATTACAGGCTGTAGAACAGTAAGGATTGAACCCCTTGTATGTAAAAAAGCCTGCACATCCTGAGGTTTGATGCCTTAATGGTCGAGAGTTCTCTTGCTGCAGACTTCAGCGGGTGATTTGATTATTTCCTTCCCGAGCTTTTTGTCGTGAACGTGTAACTGATACTGACTGCTGGATCCAGTTTGGTCCTATGCCAGTAGAATCAGCGTTCAAGATGGGTTTTACAGAGTCGCCGCCCCCTTCTTGGCAACTCTCTGCTAATTTGTACACACAAGATCCAGTCAGTGATCTTTTACAGTTATTTTTTTTACAGCGTCTACCACAATGTAAATCCCCCCCCCTCCTTGCCGGTTTCCTTTCCTTTTGTTCACACGACCTGCGTGGCGACGGTCCCGACGGGCCTCTCGACGAACTCCATGACGCCGTCGATGATGCTCTGCCGCGCGGGCTCCGACGCGACGCTGCGGCCGGCCAGCCAGTTGAGCCACAGCAGCCTCGACACGCGCTCGTCCTGCACCTTGCCGATCGTCTGCCGGCCAAAGCTCCTGCCGTCGTCGAAGACGACCTCGAGCGCGCCCTTCTCGTCGCGGCACAGCAGCAGCTCCTTCTCCTTCTGCACCTTGCCCCTGCTGAACAGCCTCTTGAACTCCTTCATGGCCTCGCCAAATGCCTCGTCGCCGTAGGCGTCCTTGTCGGCCGACGAGCGCGCCGTGATGGCGCGCACGAAGCCGTCGCGCAGGTGGGGGAAGTCGGTGTCGCGGACGGGCACGATGCGGAATGCGCTGCGGCAGCCGACCTCCTGCAGGAGCGCCGACCACGTCTCCTCGCCCTCGACCGGGTCCAGCAGCTTCGCCTTGAGGCTGTCGCGCTCCGAGGGCACGAGGGTCGTCGCGATCGGGTTGATCTTCTTGGTGAGGTAGTGCTGTAGCTTGGCGACGTCGGCCGTCGCGACGTAGTGGCCCACCATGTAGACCTGGATGCCCAGGAAGGTGACGGTGCGGATGCCGAGGCCGACGAGGGTGTACTCGACGCCGTCCGCGTCAAGGACCGAGGCGGCGATGGGCGCGGCCGGGTCACGGTGCGTCTGGCTCGGGGACAGATCAATGGTCCGGGGGAAGCTGGGTACTGTCTTGTTGCCCGTGGGCACCACCTCCCTGCCCTCGTCGTCGTGCAGGACGACCTTGCGCTTGGAGCCGGCCTCGGTCGTGAAAGTTTCGGTCGGCACCGACGAGTCGAGCTGGTAGCCACCGGAGTTTCCGTTTCCATTGGCGTTGGCGTTGCGCTTCTTCTCGGCGGCGAGGGCGTTGAGCAGCTTGTTGCCCGTGTATATGAAGGAGATGACGCCCGCGATGGCGCCGGCGGCGAGGAAGTAGGTGCGGTCGCGGTCGTAGTTCATGCGTTCCTCGCCGATCTGCCTGATGTTCATTCGTTCGACGGGGCGAGACATCGAGTTGCGCTGGCGGGAGAACAAGGTGCGCCGCGATGTTCGGACGGCGGGTTGATGCAGACCCCTGGGCAGAGCCCGGAGGGTGCGTGGGCGGAACATCAAGGGCCGAGGTAAAGAGTTCTAAAAAATAAAAATAAAAATAAAAGAAGAGGAAAGGGCGTCGAGTGGGTGCGTGTGTGCGCGCGCGCCGTGTTTGTTTTCGTGGTGGTAGGTGGTTGCGGCGGGTGATGGTCGTGATTTGCGAGTGGAGGGAGATGCGGAGGAGTAGCGTGGGCGTGGGCGAGGCGTGGGCTGATGGATCAAGATTCTTCAGACGGCGGCGGGCGCGGATGTTCGGGCGGGGACAGCCGTCCAACTTGTCCAGTGACGGGCTCGCTATCCGGGGTTCGGTGCCGGACGGGTATGACGATTACTTTGCTGGTCATGTGGCAGGCTACTCGACCGTGCGAATGCTGCAGTGCACAGGCAGACCGGCCAGTCGCAAGGGACGTCCGTCCGCTCGGACAGCAGCAGCAACCTCGAGAACCAACACACCTATCTGCTGAGGCTGAGAAGTGTCCGTGGTGCAGATGGCATGGCGAAGGAAGGTATGGGGAAGCTGCAATTGGCGATGGTGTGCGGCGAATCGGTACAGGCAGGGGACGGATAAGATGCTCGAGTACCTGTGCCAGGAACACCCTAGGTACCTAAGCATGTCTACGCCTGGTACGGATAGTATGCACCCCAAAGACAAGAGAGGCCCCGAATGACGTCGCGTCCGCTACGTTTCGGGATCTTCCGCCAAACCCAGGTATCTAGGTAGTTCCATGTATCCGTATCCGTACACTGTACGTAATCCGGGTAGGTGGTTAGCGATGGTCCGTGCTGCTTCCGCAGTCCGAGTGAGAGTCTCGGCTCTTGCTCCGCCTAGCCACAGATCTCACCCTTCTAGAGGCCCGAGGCCCCCCTGGACATCTAGAGACAACAAGACGTACAAAGTAGGGAGAGTGAAAGTGAGAGTGAGCTGCAAGCTGCAAGTTGCTACGCCTCAACGCCGACGCCTGTTTGCTGCAGCTCATGGGACTGGGCTGGTCTACAACCAAATCGGCACCTCCATCTCCTCCTCCAGCCCCCTTCGCCCCTTGTCCTCCTTTCATCCGTCGAGGCCCGTGCAAGCGGCCCGGGAGGAAATGCCCGAAGTCGGATCGAATGCAGAAGGCTACGAACTTGGCATTGGCTGCTAGCTGCTGGCTGCTGGCTGCTGGCTGCTGTTGGCTACTGCTTCCTTGCAGCGGTCTGGATGAGTGTCCCGTCCAAGTCGACGCGGGGCTCCGGATTCGACAGGGAGGGGGGGGGGGACTCGCAGCCAACAGAGCAACCTCACCTATTCATCACAAGCCGACAGACCAGACTGGGAGGGGGGTGATTCGTCACTTGCGACATCTACAAATGAATACGTCTCCTACTAATAGCGGTGCGGTTGGCCGGCCAAAAGGAAACCGTCATTTCTGTGATGCCAGGTGTGATGGGCGATGCTGAGTGGTCGGTCGTCCGTGGCCATCTAAGCGCCCACGCGTGAGGGCGACCCAGATTCGTGATGATATCGCGCTGAGCCACAAGCCACCGCTCACCCTCATACGCCGCGCCGTTGGGTTCGTCGTCCTGGGGTTGCGACTTTGCATGCATGCGTCGACCGTCACCTCGGATCACGTCGCACACATGGGCACCCATTGGATCCTGGCAAGAGGACGAGGACGATTGCGCGTTATGCTCGACATGTCGAATGTGGCTTCCCCGCCGCTGCCAAAGCAGGAGAGACCAATTCCACATGCTACTATCAATTCACTGCGATTAGCACCTCGTCTGCGGCCGCCTCATTGACGAACGAGGGTGAGACCTGGCCCGTTGGTCGACCTCCTCTCCCCGCAGACCCCACCCACGTCGTTCGGTAGCAAGGGTGCCGTTCTTGACATCACTCAAGCTTTGCTTCTTTTCAACTGAATCGGCGTTGCCCACAGCAAGCGTGTCCCCGGCGACTGGACCCGGAAGACCGTGGGCATGTGTCACCGGGGTCGCCCACCTACGTAGTTAGCTGCCCGTACAGCTGGGGAGAAAGGCGACTGCGGTTGCGGCTGTGTCCGAGGAGTCTGGCCGCCGCCTTCTTTGGTCGAATCGTCGATAAGAAGAAAAAAACGAGGAGCGAGAGCCAGAAAGCATGCATATGCTTCTCAATGCCGGCTTGGCACTCGGTCAGAGTTGTTGCAGGACACACACACACACACACACCACGGACGAGATTGCAGCAGGAGACTGATCATGGCTACGACACCGAAGACGCGAGCCGGCACTCGTAACCGCCGACCACCGACGTCCGACGTCGTCACCCTGAGCCTCTGGCACACGGGACATGCCGTTTGGTTCGAGCGTCGAAGGAACAAGTGGTCTTGCGCCGTTATGCCATTGAGAGGGACGCGAGACTCAAGACGGGTGACATGGATGATCCAGGACGAGGGGCTGACAAGTTGGGCCGGGACAGCGGGAGTGAAACAGTATTGGCGCAGGACATGCCATGATCAACGGATTTGTTTTTTAACAAAGTCCCAACAAACCTCCCCAGTAGGGCTTCAGGCCGCGACGACGACGACGACGACGACGACGGAAGTGCAATCCGGCAAGGAGATCGCGAAACAGCACTTGACGGAGGGTTCATGGACGTCTAGGCTCTTTGGAGGCGGACCGCATTGGACGCGAGCATCCGAGACCCTGACATCCCGTCTCGTAAGGCAGAAGGATTCATGAGACCGTCGCCAACCGACCCCCGTCTGTGACTTTGGCCGTAATCTCGAACGAGATGGGGTGGGAGGCTGTCTGTGCCCGAGATGCAGAATCACGCCGTCATGAAGCAACTGAGGCAGCAATGTCTGAGCGCGCAGGCAGAGAGGGAGGGACGGAGACGGAGACGGAGACCGGGTATCTAGTGCGGCTCTCGTCTCCGACAGGCGAAGAGGCGAAGTCATCATTTGCTGCACTGACTTGTCGTTCGTAATGAGAAGGCCCCTTTTTCTGTCGATATCGGCGACACCAACGAAAAGCGAGCAAGGTTGGTTTTGGTGGGTGTTGGCCGTACGTTCCGGGCAGCCAGCACGCGGCAGATGGTCCGGGTTACTTACCGACGCCGACGCGGACGCGGGAGCCATGTGCAAATCGAGATGACGTCGAGAACCTGTCGTCTCACTCGAGAGTACAGAGAGTGAGACTCGGATCGTAAAGGAGGCATGCCGGGGGAAACAAAGGGAACGTCAAAGGAATGGCAGCAATTTGAGCCCCCCGAGTCTGGACTTTTTCGATGAAAGAGGACGCGACGGGACATGCTGGAGGCTGGCGAACCATGCCGATTTGCAGGTAGCGTCAGGTACGAGGAGCGCATCCCCCCCTTTTTGATGAGGTGGGAATGGCATTGGAATCCGTCGAATTCCCATCGAATTTTGGCGTGGAACAAGTCAGTTGGTTGCTCTGTAGTTCCCTCCTTCGCCCTTTCTTACAAGAACAGTGACGTTATTCTCTTTTGCCGGCGTGTGTCAGGTGTCAAGTGTCAGGTGTCAGTGGACAGGCAGGTACTCTTTTGCGGGCCATAGAGTACGGACGAGCGCTGGGTGATGGTTTCCTGGCCGCTTGACTCGCTCATTTACAGGAGTCATTTACGGGAGTTACTTGCTCATCTGGAGAAGTGACCTTTTCTGCATGGTGATTTGACTAGTGCATCAACGCAATGCATTTCGGGCATGGAAGACTAGAGTTGTGGCCAGCCGCCGCACGCGAGGGCGTAAGCAGAGCTGCATATCAGGGGGCGACGTGCGCAATCTCGTGAACGTCTACTGTCCCAAGGCAGGCTGAAGATTGTATGACAGAGGTGAAAGGGGACAGGATGTATATA
>PUHP01000228.1:20625-33336 GCA_006783085.1 Colletotrichum shisoi
CCCCCCCTCCCTCAGTCTGACGTCCCTGTGGCGGCATCTTTGCACGCCCCGCCACTATGCTACATTTTAGGCCTTGGGCCCTTTGGCTGACATGACTCTGTCCGCCAGCTCAAACTCAACGACTGCCACCAACTGCGAGACAATTCAATCCTGGCCTTTGCCGACAATTGCCCGAACATCCTCGAGATCGACCTGCACCAGTGCGCACAGATCGGAAACGAGCCCATTACAGCCCTCGTTGCCAAGGGCCAGTCCCTACGGGAACTCCGGCTGGCTGGCTGCGAACTCATCGACGACCTGGCCTTCATGAACCTGCCTTTGGGAAAGACCTACGACCACCTTCGCATCCTCGACTTGACCTCGTGCGTCAGACTGACCGACCAGGCCGTGCAAAAGATAATCGACGCCGCCCCGCGTCTCCGGAACCTAGTCCTGGCCAAGTGTCGCAACATCACCGACGTCGCCGTCAACGCCATTGCGAAGCTCGGTAAGAACCTGCACTATCTGCACCTGGGTCATTGCGGCCACATCACAGACGAGGCCGTCAAGCGGCTCGTCCAGGCCTGCAATCGTATAAGGTACATTGATCTTGGATGCTGCACGAATCTCACCGACGACTCGGTCACGAAGCTGGCACACCTTCCCAAGCTCAAGAGAATCGGCCTCGTCAAGTGCAACCGCATCACCGACGAGTCTGTGTTTGCCCTTGCCCATGCCAACCGCCGGCCTCGCGCACGCCGGGATGCAAATGGCAACATTGACGAGTACTACTCTTCCAGCCTCGAGAGGGTTCATCTCAGTTACTGCACCAATCTTACGCTCAAGGCAGGTACATCCCGCATCGAGAATCTCGCTGCATCTCTCTTGCTAACGGAGCCGCCTACAGAGCATCATCAAGTTGTTAAATTGCTGCCCGCGTCTCACCCACCTCAGCCTGACGGGAGTTACCGCCTTCCTCAGAGAAGAGTTTAACGAGTTTTGTCGACCACCCCCACCTGGTACGTCGGTGCAAACGCCATTGTCTTGTTACTAAATACTAACGTTACATTTTTTAGAATTCACGGATCACCAGCGAGGCGTGTTTTGCGTCTTCTCCGGAGCCGGCGTTTCCAGACTCCGCGAATACCTCAACTCATCCGCCGAATATGAGGGCTTGCGCGACTCTCCAGCGCGGTTCCCCGGCCTGCCGGCATTTAGCGCTCGGCGTCCGGCGGACCCTCGTAACACCGCCGCTGGAAATGCCGAACAAGCCAATGGAGATGCCGAAGTTGACGACGCCGAGGCGCTGGAGGACGACGAGTTCGAGGGTCTGGACGGCAGCGAGATGGCAGTAGATGGTCAGCCTCTCTTGGCGCAGAACCTGGTCAATGGCGACGCCCAAAACGGCGTCCCCCCGCCTCCGCCGAACCACGTGCCTCGGGCCGGCCCCTTGCACATGTTCTTGCAACCTCTGGGACAGGCCCCGTTATATTTCAGCTCCATCAGTCAGGCCTCCCCTCAGTCGGCTCACTCCCCCACCACGGGTGGCCCGTCCAGCCATGCGCCACCTCTGGTTGTGTCTAGCCACTACTCCCCGACGAGTCCAGGGCCGAGTGCATCGACAGCGAACGCTCTCTCGCCCCAAGGAACGAATCTTGGCTTCCCGGCATACACGAGTAGAAGGCCTGCATCCTTAGGTGCCAGCACTGCGTCGATGGAGGCTTCAATGCTTAGCCCGGCTACCCATCGCAGTCGCCGGGCAAGCGTCATCTCGATGGAGGCGTCGATGCTGGGGCCCGCTGACCCGGAGATGAATGAGCAGTCGACGCCGAATGGACAGCAACAGCACTCGTAAACCTGAGGATGGAAAATGGGCGGCTCAACCCCGCCCAGAGAGTTGATGGGGATTATGATACGCTTGGCATGAGATACGCAACTACAATATACCCAGGAGCGCGCAGGAAACACGGGGGGGAGGGGGAGGATTGGTACAGGCAAATGGATCGTTTGCCACGTTTAAAGCTTTTGCTGGGCCACTTTGGCCAGATGGAGCCCTTTTCGACATGGTTTGGCATTGGAAGATACGGGAGAGAATGAGTGCAGCAAAGCCTACCTCGGAGGCGTTGACGACTTTGCCGTGGTTTTGGCCGTTGGACTGTTTTCATTTGGCTTCTTTCGATTCTTGACACGGCATAGGCCAACCCGGCCCTTTCTAGGTCTTCACTTTTCTCTACTTTTACCTTCTTCTCGTCATGATGCGGCGGTAGACTTGAGGGTTTATTACTTTGCCTCGACAAAGATTTCGAGTTTGGTAGCTCTGATGTAGCATCAGCTGAAGGTCACGGTATCAATTAACAATCAGGCATTGATGAGGAAACATGATGATCAGCATCGGCCATGATGAGTGCTGGCAGTAAAGACGGCGCGGGCTCGTACGAAACACTGGGCTGCTGTGGTGATGAAAAGCGAATGTGATTTTTCATGACCTTCCCTTCCTTGTAGGCCTTATTAAAAGCTCTCGTATTATCTGATCTAATGATCATTCGTTCCAGCCTTTTTGATGCGTTGTGTGTATGTGTGCGTGGGTGATGGGATGCACTGGGCGGACCAAGCCGGCAACCTTTGCGATGCTTGCTTGCTAGTCTAGTACCCAGGTAGTCAGTCTACTACTCGTTAGTTGGCATCGAGATACCACTGACTCCTCCAAGATGCTCTCATGTGACCTTAATCACCATCACCCCCCCCACGCTGGTGTCACCAGAAGCTTGGGGCGACGGGAACCCCCTCGTCCTGTGACTGCATTTGGGCGGACCTCTGCATGACAAACCAATGGACGATGTCTCTGGCGGCCAAGGCATCCTCCAGGCTGTCGTGGCCCGTCCTGCCCTTTTGGATCTGGCGGTCGAGCATTTCGGCCGTCAGCGCCTTGAGGGAGAGACCGCCGGGCTTGCGCTTGCCCTTGATCTTTTCCGCCGCGACGTCCTGGGCCGAGGCCTTTCCCGGATCCTCCCGAGAGGCGATGTCAAGCCCACCGAAGGCAATGAGGTCCTCGTCAACACCCCCCTTGCAGGCGGCGGCGGCGGCGGCGGCGGCAGCAGCAGCAGCAGCAGCAGCAGCAGCCTCATTACGGGCCTCCTCCTCCTCCTGCTGCTCGCGCTTCTCCCGCTCGGCGCGGGCGGCGGTGGCGAGAAGAAGGGAGTCGACGACGAGGGGGTGGATCCAGCGCAGCGAGGCGAGATCGTTGTGGACGGCGTGGCCGACGACGACGGTGTCCGGGCCGACCCAGCGCCAGACGGCGGCGCGGACGGCGTCGAGGCCGCCGGTGATGCACTTGCCCTTTGCGCGGGCGTCGTTCATCTGCTGGCGCGAGACGCCGGACCACTTGGTGTTGTAGTGCTGCATGGCGACCTGGGGGTAGACGAGGCTGTCGAGGAGGATCTCGGAGGAGAAGTAGTCGACGAGGGTGACGCGGATGAGCTCCGACTCGCCGTCGTAGGCGGTGCCCATCTCGCAGTCGATGGCGACGGCGGGGCGTGGCGTGCGGGACGACGGCGAGGAGGGGGAGGTGGAAGGGGACGGGTCGAGAAGGGGACGGGCGGCGGTGTGGTGGTGGTGCTGGTAGCGGGCGACGAGGTCGCCGGGGTCGTAGGACCTGGTCTGGTGCTCCGGGGCCCAGGTGCAGCCCGGAGCAGAGATGTGGGCGCGGCAGCAGGTGAAGTACTGTGAGATCACGGTCAATGTAAGCGAGGTCGAAGAAGGTGGGGCAAGGGGGTGAGGGAGGGACTTGATACCATGCGGACGGCGCGGCCCGTGTGATATTGGCACTTGAGGACCGGCTTCGGGGGCTTCTCGGGCTCCTCTTCGCCGTCAGAGAGCGCGAGGAGGGCGGAGGCCAGGTTGATTCGGGGCCGAGGCGGGGGCCCGGAGCCGGCGGGAAGCTTGTTGGAGCTTCCCTTCTTGGCGTCGTTGGCATTAGGCTTGAACTTATTCCTCTTGTTGGAGCCTACGAGGGTGAAGTCAGCAGATGATACCGTCAAAGCAGGCGAGGGAGGAGGGTGTTGTTGTTGCTGGTCAAGGGAGAAAGAGTGACGGGGAGGTGGAGAACTAACAGCGCATGTTACACCTGCTGCAACGTCTCTTGTCGTCAATGTCGGCCTCGGAGAGCGGCTTGACGACGAAGCCGTTCTTGACAAGGACGTCTCTGCGGTGGGCCATGGAGCGCAGCAGCCGGAGGTAACCCTCTGTCGGCTCGATGGTGGTGGAGGGGATGCCGTACGGGTTCTGGGGCAGCTGAGCCGGCGCGGTCTGTTGGTAGAAAGCCATGGTGGTCGGACGGTTATTCGAATGAGAGAGAGACCGGACTCAGAAGGATAGCGATGGATGCTGTGGTTGATGGGGGCCCTTCAAAAGTCGCGATGTCGATGTGGTCGGGTGGGAAATGGTGTCGCGGGGGATATGCTTGGGTCGTGTGATGGGATAGGATTAGGTTGGAATGAGCTCAATGAGCTGGTGGAAGAGCGGAGCAGATATTGTGATGAACAGAATGGGCCTGCGGATCAAGAAAACAAATTGTTTTGTGAGGTTGAGTAGTGAGTGGATGACAGATGTGGATTGAAGAGAAACGAGAAGGCACAAGACGAAGCAGGAGGAGAAGGGAGGAAGTAAAAAGACGTTAGTAGACTTTGTGCGCGTGGAAGTTGCGAGAGGAGAGCGACAGGTGAGATAAGTGTGATGAGTGCAATAAGTGTGATGAGTGCGACGAGTAAGACTGAGAGTAAAGACTGGATGAGACGAGTGAATATGTAAAAGCGCCGAGGACAAAGGATGGCTCTGGAGGTTCTTCAAGAAGCTGGACCCCGGTTGCTATCGTTTTTCCTGTCGTCCTCTTCCAAGAATTGCCTGGTGCAGGGGGTTTTCCACTTTCAATCCAGGTATCGTCGACGATGATGTGTGGTGTCGTGTTGTTGGAGGGAAAGTTGGCGAGCCGCCACACATTCCCCCACTTTTGGATGGCGATGAAAGAGTCCAACTGCCGTCTTGCAAAAAACAAAAAATAAAAATAAAAAATCAAGCCAACCAAGGTGCTCGGCTCAGCCTCGCAGGCCGCCGGCCGTATGTGAGGCCCGTCTACGAAGAAGCTTTGTCTGGCCCCAATAACATCTCACTTCGAAGGGCAGCTAGGTTTGCTGAATTGGTGAAACCAGTGAGCGTGTTGCTGCTGCGAGTGGCGACAGCGGGTGTTGTTTGGCGTTGGCGACTGTTTGTGCGTGTCCAAATGCCCGTACTGAATGACAGTCTGTCTCTCGGACTCAGAACCGCAAGCGCAGCGCAGCTCAATTCCCAGGATTAACTTTGGCGAAATGCCACATGATCTAGATGTTGAGCTCGACTGACTCTTGATTCATGGTGCTGCGCTGCGATTATGGAGGCTGCAGCTCTCTGAGTCGTGACCGGCATTCATCAGGTTGATGCTCTGGATTGTTAGGGATTACAGTAGCACATTTGAACAAGATGGGATAAATCGACTGGCACCCCTAGAGTACTTAAGACCATCCCCCTTCTATCCAGATAGATGAATGAACTTGCTCTCAACAGCTGATAGGTTAAAGAAAGACCTCGCCATGCGTACAGTATTTCTGGAGTGGCATGGTGAGACTCGATTGACTTGCGTGCCCTTAGAGTTCGGAACTGTCATCGATGGCCCGGAGCACGCCATCGCCCGTCTGTCCATCCCGAGATAAGTAGCCTACTGTACAAGTATGTTCATGCGGAAGGAATTATACGCCTTCGTGATTGAGAAAAAGGTAAAAGCCGGAGGGGCTTCCCTACCAGCCTTGGTCAGGGTTGCCGACTTGTATTGTAGGCCCCCAACTATGTTTGTTGGTGGGAGGGGAGACACCGCCAGAGACAGACGAGAGACCAACTTACTGACATAATCACCGAATCCCTGTTCCCACTTACTCCATAGAAATTGGTGAGCTGACCAATGAGAGATACATGGCCGTGCTCCTTTCCTTACGTCATCATCAACATGGGGCCCGACCTTCTTTTGCCTGGGCGCGTCGCGTCTTTTCCTTTCCACAACATTGAAGCCATCACCATCCAGGCCCTGTGACCCTGGCTTCAGAAGCACCAAAACCTCACAAGACTTGAAGCCTGGGAAGCAAATTTTTTTTTCTTTTTTTACATTGCTATCTTATCTAACTGAGTCGTCTGGCTAACAATAGAATCTCCCAATTACACCCGTCAGTCAGCCCCTCACCTCAGTACGTGCATCTTCCGCAGTAGGAACACTGTTCCGAGCACGCCGTGTAGTCGCCGTCGCCTCCTTCGCCCCATGCCAGATTGCCGTCGTCGCTGTCATCATCGTCGTCTGAATCTCCCTCACTGTTGCTGTCCTCATCGTGGCCCGCCTCGCTTGCGGCATCCGCAGCCAGCCAGGCTTTCCACTTGGCCATCATATCGGCCGAGAACACCGGAGACACCCCGGCGCACTGCTTGCGAACTTCGAGCGTCGTGAGCGCCTGGCGGCTGACTTCGAGCCTTCCGTCCTTGCTCGCCCGGGCTAGGCTGACGATGCGGTGTAAGAGCGCCGCCAGCTGCGAGAGCTCTCGGTTCATCGACGCCTCCCACGTCTTGACCTTGTCCGACACGTCCATGACGTCCATCTCGGTGAAGGTGCCTCGCTCGTGGTACGCCAGGATGAAGTTGGGGATCTGCGCTACCCACAGCCGGGGAAGCTCCTCTCCCAGGAAATCTTTGCCTCGACGGAGCATGGACCGCGTCTTGAGGTCGAACACGGCTGTCTGTGGCACCGGGAAGCCGCCCGACAGCAGGTGCAGCTTGGACGAATGAATGGGAGTCTTGGAGGTTATGCCACTGCCGTCCAGACCCTTGGCCAGCGCGTCGATGGAATCCTGCTCGTCGTCCGAGTGGGGAACTCTGTTTGACGACGGGCTAAGCTTGTCCTCGAGGTACCCGTCACCCTCGTGCCGGACGATGCAGCCGAGGCCAGCAAAGTCGTACCGAAGGACACGCTGGTGGGACGTCGACTGCCGGACGCTGGCGTCCCAGGTCGTATAGGTCTCGGGGAACGTGTGGCCGAATCCCTTGACGTTTGGGATCGTCTCGGTCGGCGAGTTCTCCCGGCGGATCAGGTGCACGACGCCGCCGACCATCTCGACGAGCATGCGGAACGGTCGCTCATTGCCGCGGACGAAGCGGAGAAGACTCCCAATGGTGCTTCCGCACGCGACAACGTCCACCGGCTTCGTCAAAGGTTCCGGGTGCATCGTCAGAACGGCCCTGGCGGCGGGCTCCATCGGGTGAGCCGGGTATCGGGCGGCGTTCTTGTCGCGATAGTAGACGCCCTCGTCTTCCTTGAGTTCCTGGGGCTCGGCGAGCGGCGTCCATCTGGGCGGCGCGCCTGAGTCGAGCGTTAGCAGGATGAAGAGCGAAGCCGGTCGACCATGGCAAAGATCGGATCACGTACCTGGCATCATGACCGTTGGCTGCTTTATGTCGAGCCAGTTGTACGACGCAACGAGCTCGCAGTTGGTCACCTGGGCAGAAGATCTGTAGCGCTTAGCCGGCTTGGCCAAGTCGGCGACGTCGACCTGCTCAACCAAGAACCCCAACGGCGGCGCCCGCTGCCGCCACCGATGGTTGCGTTGGGCCTGGCCGTATCCGACCTTTTGCTTTTGGTACATTGCGTTGTTGCTGAAGGATGAAGACTGAGGTGAATAGTAGTAGGTAGGTGTTGTGAAAAAGAGACAAGACCACAACAACAACACAAGAGGGACTGCGCGTCGACGCGAGAGTCGTTGCTATGTTTGTATTCACCCTACCTACACTGTCTCTGTTTGCTCTGCGGGTGTCCAGCCGGCTGGCTAGCCACTCAGGAGCTCAGCCAGGCGCAGCTTTCATGCAACCTTCATGCTGGAGGCCGACCTCACTGTGTATTCACAGGGCAAACAAAGTCTAACCTTGTATTCCTCCGAGGTGAAGCTCGGCACGTGATGGAATACGCGCCGTCCCTCCCATGAGGCAGTTAGTTGGTCTGTCTGTTTGCTCACTTCCCACCTCCCACCCTCTCTACCTCTCTCTCTCTCTCTCCTTTTCGCTTCTGACGCCAATCATTGACTGTTTGTCTGTCTGCCTATTCTACTAATCTCGGTATAGCAGACGGGCCAGGCAGAAGAACTCACTCGTCCTTTTCCCACTCAGTTTGGAATACCAAGGTATCCTTCTCAACTCACCAACTCCCATCCCCATCAACTCTCTAGTCTCTACCACCAGACAGAAACGAAACCGGGTTGGATGACCAGCTTCATCTCAGTTGGTAGAACCGGATAACCTCTGAACCCATCAACTACCATTTCCATCACCTGAACACCTACACACACCTACACCATCACCTTGTACCATCCATCACCTTATACCATCATCTCGGAGCGCACCATGACGTCTTCCACCTCGGACCCTCGTCGTGCTGCCCGCCTGCTCAAGGTGTTTCGGGATGTCACCAAAGGAGGCAAAGCAATCACCACACCTGCAGATGCCCGTCTGTTCCTCGAGGCCGTCCGGACGAACCCGTCGCCCGCTGCTTGCTTGGAAATCATTACGGCTAGCGAAATTGCCAAGAACGCCATCCGACACAGCATCCGGATCGACCTGTCAACCACCTTCGTTCGGGCCCACGTCATCCCGTTCATGGCGTACTTGACCGATCCCGCGGTGAAGATGATGTACGACGGCGAGCTCCTTCATCAGCTGTTGCTCATCATCGCCCAGCCCCCCGTTCTCTGGGACAACCTCTTGCACGTCTATCGGGACTCCCAGCTGGCCGAAGAAGAGCTCTACGTATTTGCCTGGCTCTGTCTCGAGCTAGCGAGCCTCTCCGACAGGGAGCTCGACGGCATCGTCGATGACATCTCCATCGCTTTGGAGCAGTCGCCGTTGCAGAACGCTCGAGATCACAGAACCCGCGATCTTATCTACAAAATCAAGAAAGTCCTCCATCTCAGATCGTCCACCGCTCCCGACACAGGCTTCGAAGCAGCCGGTGGCCGTCATGACAACGACTTCGTCAACTTCCGCGACATCTCCGTCTTTCCCACAAGCGACGAGTTCTACTCGAGCGCGCCGCCGTTCTACCGACGAGCAGCCGAAGTCGCCGGCATTGGCTTCGCGCAACGACCGCGGGTCCATCTCGACAACCAGTTCCGACTCCTCCGCGAGGACATGCTCGGAGAGCTTCGAGACGACCTGAAGGTGGCCACAGGCAGAAAGAAGAGCAAGAAGATGGCCCAGGTCCTCACCGACTTGGCGTTCACGGGCATCGACACCGGCGATGAGAAACGAGGCCATTTCTGTGCCGTGCTTGTTGCGTGTAAGCAGGGATTGGAAGCCCTGACGAAAGTGACACCACCCAGGCGCCAGGCCTTTCTCAATGATTGCAGGAACTTCCTTCGTCACCAGTCGTTCGGTGCCTTGTGTCGAGACGACAACATCGTCGCCTTTGCCTTTCTACTCCGCGATGTCGACGAGCTGCGCAAGGAGCCGCCGGTACTCTCACTGCAGTTTACCAGCAGCGATGCCACTGGCAGAGCTCTGCTGGCTCTTCGTGCGCCCAAGGGTCTCAAGTTCATTCTGGTCGATACCCCGGTCTTTGCCTACCAGCCTGTCCTAGAACGCCTGCAAGACATGGTCGAGATGCCTCTCGGAGGGGAGCTGCTTCGGCTCGATGCCGACGACGAGGACGACCAGCCACTCGATTCGTTGCAACACGGTACTCTCGTGCAGGTCCAGATCAGACGGCTACGGCAGCTGCTGAATGGCGAGTCGCGCAAGCTTGATCTGGGTGACCGACTACTTGATCTCGACCGTTCTCAGATCCGGGCTCTGCTTCACACGTTGGAGAGCCCGGTGGCCCTCATCCAAGGCCCCCCTGGTAAGTTGCTGTGGCTCTTATCCCGTCACGCCACGTCACGTCACATAATCTTGAAAAAACTGACTTTCCGCGTTCTAGGAACCGGCAAGTCGTTTGTGGGCGCCCTGGCAGCCAAGGTGCTTCTGATGGACCCCTCAACGCGCATTCTGGTTCTCAGCTATACCAACCATGCCCTCGACCAGTTTCTCGAGGATCTCATGAAAATCGGCATCTCGTCCAGTGATATGGTGCGGCTCGGCTCCAAGTCGACAGCAGAAACCGCCTTGTTGTCTCTGGACGTGCAGCTGCGTGCGAGCATCGACCGACGGAGTCCAGAGGCATGGGAACTCATCAACAAAACGAAGGAAGAACTCGCCAACATCAGAGAAAAGATCGACGATGAATGCAGCAGCCTCGTCCAAGGAAGGGTAAGCACGATGGAGATGCTGAGCTCTCTCGAGTTCTCCGACGACGACGACGCGGCGTTTTACGAGGCTTTTCTTCTACCCGAACAAGACGAGGGCTTCTCGCTGGCGGGCAAAGGCAACAAAGCCATGAAGCCCGACTACCTTCTCGATCGGTGGATTCAGGGCCTTGATGCCGGCGAGCTGCACCGATTCGTCCCGGCCAGAAGCAAGAGTATCTGGGAGATGCCCGAAGATGAGAGGCGCAAGCACGCCCAAGGCTGGGCCGAGTCTCTGCAGAAAGAACGAATCGAAGCGGCCGAGGGCCTCGTCAAGCGTTTCAACGAGGCCCAAGAGAAGGTGAACACCCTCTACAATGAGAGGAAGTGTGCGTTCATCAAGAAGAAGAAGCTCATCGGATGTACCACCACCGCGGCCGCCAAGTACAAGTCGCTCATCAAGGCCGCCCAGCCGGACGTCGTCCTCGTCGAGGAGGCCGGCGAGATCCTCGAGGCTCACGTGCTGACTGCGCTGCACAGCATGACCAGCCAGCTCATCTTGATCGGAGACCACAAGCAACTCCGGCCCAAGATCAACAATTTCGCACTGAGCGTGGAGAAGGGGGATGGGTTCGATCTCAACCGCTCGCTCTTTGAACGTATGATTCTCCAGGGGCATCGACATGTCACGCTCCAGAAGCAACATCGCATGCACCCCGAAATCTCGGACCTTGTGCGACATATGACGTACCCTGACTTGCTCGACGATCCCAAGACCGAGGCACGCAAGGCGCCCAAGGGACTGCAGAGCCGAGTCAGCTTCATCAACCACAGTCACCCGGAGGAGGCCGCCAGCGAGATCGCCGAACGCCGCGACGGCGGCCTTCCCGCAAGCAAACGGAACCACTTCGAGGCGGGGATGGTCCTGAAGCTGGTCAAGTACCTGGGCCAGCAGGGCTATGGCACGGAGAATCTCGTCGTTCTCACGCCGTATCTGGGCCAGCTTCGACTGCTCCGGGACATGCTGAGCCACGAGAACGACCCCTGGCTCAACGACCTGGACTCGTTCGAGCTCATTCGTGCAGGGCTGATGACGGCGGCGGCGGGCAAGGTGAAGTCTGATTCGAGAGGGATTCGGCTGTCGACCATTGGTAAGAACCACCGTTGTCATGCTGCTCTTCGGCATGGATCTCTTGAGCTAACTGCAATAGACAACTACCAGGGCGAGGAGAGCGACATCGTCATCGTTTCCCTGACACGAAGCAACAACAGCGGCGACATTGGCTTCATGAAGGCGCCGGAACGCCTGAACGTGCTGTGTTCCCGAGCAAGAGAGTGCCTCATCCTGATAGGCAACATGGAGACCTTCATGGCGTCTTCGCAGGGCCAGGCGATCTGGCTGCCATTCTTCAGTCTGCTCAAGGAAAAGGAGTACCTGCAAGATGGCGTTGCCATTCGCTGCCAACAGCATCCCGAGAAGACGGCTTTGCTAACCAAAGCCGAAGACTTCAACATAAAGTGTCCCGAGGGAGGCTGCGACGAGATCTGGTGAGTGTCAAGAAAGACTGATGACCGAGAGAGAGAGAGAGAGAGAGAGAGAGACCGAAACCCAGTGGAGAAAGATGACGATGATGCTAATCATGTTGAAATTCACAGCAACGCCTCCTTGTCATGCGGTAAACACACGTGCCAGATGAGATGCCATCGAATTGCAGACCACCGCAAGGTCCCATGCATGGAGCGCATCGGAAAGACGTGCGATCGAGGCCACAACTTCACCGTCCGATGCACCGACCAAGACGCCGCGTGCCGTGATTGTCGCCTGGAAGATGAGGATACTCGCAGAAGACTGCAGCGAGACCTCCAGATGGAAAAGGATCGCGACGCGGCGCAGAAGCGCTATGCCAAAGAGCTCCAGGAGATGCAGGACGAGCTCGATCACGAACGACGCCTGATCAAGTACGCCCAAGAGGAGAGCGAGCACAAGAAAACGCTTGAGAAGACCCGCGCGGAGCTCAACGACCTGAAAGCGACGAGGGATCGAGCGCAGAAGATGCAGGCTGCTGAGCAGGCCCGAAAGTCGGAAAGTTCAGCAGCCAAAGTTCAACAAGGCGATGCGCCGGAACCATGGCAGCCACCGGCACCGGTTGAGAGTGCTCAGGCAGAATGGAATGCCATGAAGAATGATGGGGCAAGCAGCGCAGCTCTGGACGGACTGATGGGCATGATCGGCATAGAGAGTGTCAAGAAGGAGTTCCTGTCCATCAAGAACAAGGTCGACGTCGCGGTCCGGCAAGGCATCTCACTGTCGACGGAGAGATTTGGCTGTACGCTTTTGGGAAACCCGGGCACTGGTAAGCCAAACAAAGCTCCCCCCCCCCCCCCCCCCCCCCCCCCC
>PUHP01000229.1:0-18389 GCA_006783085.1 Colletotrichum shisoi
ATGATTGGCATCTTTGGGAAAGGGGGTTCCAGGGACAGGAGCGATGCCATTCGTGATTGGCCAAAAGCTTGAAAAGATCGGTACAGGATGGGCGTGAATCAGATGAACGCACACGGATGGCCCCAGAGACTCCGGGTCCGAGGACGAAGGGGTCCCATCAGCACATTCATCATCCAGCACAACAAAAGACCATCAGCATCAGGGAAATCGGCGTTGTATATTGCGATCATGTTTTGCTTTCCTTCAATTTTTGTCTCCTGACTTTTTTCTATTTTGGGCTGGCAAGGGGCGGGGCGACACATCAAAGCAGTACTCCACCCCCCGCTATTTTTAATGTTGTTTGCTCTCAGAGGCAATTGAGAGCGAGGATGAATGATAGACGAGCAGCAGCAGGCCCTCTTTTTTCTCCAAACGAAAAAAGGAAGTGACTGGATATATCTGTGCCGAGCCAGAAGAGGTCGGCCGGCATGAAGGGACATGGAGGAATGACGTCAGACGCAAGGGAATACGGGAAATAGGAAATGTGTGAGGGTATGTCATGACACGCATCATGACGGAAAGAGTCTCCGAAGCCAGACGAAAGGCGAAGATGAGATGAGTGAAGGATATGAAATTGAACATGACAAAGAATCAAACAGGCCCTTCGGTCTCGGCCTCGCAAGCTTCGTTCTCGTGATGTGGTGCAGACAGTGAGAGGAAACACGGCGTTGGGCAATGATCAGAACAGGCCCACCGATTGGCAAGAAGTGGAAGAACGCAGGGTGAGTAGACGAGACGGTTGGCTAGCAGTGCGTTCATTGCTGGCATTCGTACTCTGGACCAACCGTATAGATGATCCCCCTCTTCCAATTCTATACAATGAAAAGCCCCCAACTCAGTACCAACCAAGCAAGGCCAACTCGAAAAGGACGCCGCAACGCCATGGTGGCCACCAACCACCCCGTGATTTTTTGTGCAGAACTTCATGCTCTCTGTATCTGACTCTTGTCTCTTTCTCCCTGTCGCTGCCATACATGCTCAGACACAGACAGTCCGTAGAAACAAGCGCGCACTCAATACTTCTCTCTTCAAGAGAAATCATTAGACGGGCCGCTTAAACGGATGCGCCTCCGTGTTGAGCACCCAATCGTCGAGACTGATGACATCAGGCGTTGAGAACAAGAGGTAAAAGTATTTGAGCGTTTCGGCGAACCAAAAGCTCTCCATCTCGTCCACGGTGTGTGGCTTCTTGGACAGCACGTTGTCAACGGCGCCGTTGCCGTACTCTGTCCGCGTCGCCTTGACGATAGCCTCCCACATCCTCCAACCCTTCTCCTGCCATTCGGGATCGCCTGTGATGCGGTACATGTACCACACGGACTCGATAGCCTCAGGTCTGATGAGATGTTAGCTTCAGAAAAGAAAAAGAAGAATCGCACGCGTAGACGGATGGCTAACCGAAGAATGTACCGCCGGAAGTTGATATCAACGAAACCAGGTGGGATGTTCTCGCGCTCCAGCTTATCCTTAATGTACTCTTCATGCGTGAGCGGCTTCGGGTCGGGGGACTCTGCCTGTTCCTCGACCTCGATCTTGCCCACAATGCCGCCGCTGGCCGGCGCATCGTTGGACACGCCGTCCGTGTTCTCAGCGCTGTTCAGATCAAGCTTGCCCTTGAGAGAGTTGTTGGCGGCCTCGTCGGCAGATGCCTTGCGAGGATCCTGGGATGCGGGCGGCGCAGGGTCTCGCTTCTTCAGCAAGTGCTCATCGACGTTGGAGGGAGACTTGTTGAGGCCAGGTTCGGGAGCGGGGTAATCGGTCTTCTTGGCCGATCCCAGTTTCTTGGGTTCGTCCTTGGGGACGTGAATGTCGGCGAGCGGGTCCTTCTTCTCCGGCACAGGGGTCTCTTCCTCAATGGACTTCCCCGTGGGGTTGCTGTCCGTCAGGTCGGCCTTGCCTCTCTCCACGGACTGCTTGCGAAGCTCATCCTGCTTCTGCTTCTTCTTACGTTGTCTATTCTCCCAGGCCTCGACCTGGGCCTTGCGCCAATCAGCAGACGGGTCAAGGTGCTCCCACCACAGGGCCTCGTTCCAAGGGCAGCTCTGCATAGAAGCGCAGGGCACGACAGAGGCACCCTCGGGCATGATACCAGAGGGCATAGATTCGTAGGCCCAGACGCAGCCGTCGGTGAGTTTCTTGGCAATCTCGACATCCTCGGGCCTGTCGAAGATCTTGCCTCCCAAGCCAAACATGCCGCCGATGAAACAGGTAAGATGGGTCACCTCGTACTCGGTTCGCAGGTCGTTCTCGGGGTCGCCACTGGTAAAGACCTTGGCCGAGAAGAGAATGTCTCTCTCACTGGGGACCATGGGTCTGTAGAGCAGCCATTTCTTGACAGCCTCGACTGTCTTGATGTGCATCGTCTTATACTTGGGTTCAAGGCCGCCAAGAACGAGGTATTCCTGCGGCAACTAAGTACGTGTCCTGGACACAATTGTGAGGGGTCAAGACTTACCTTTGGGAAGTACTCGTAGGTGGAATCTTGGCTCCCGCCCATGCTATACTGCTGGTTACCCCAGCCATCGGGAGCCAGGCCCTGTTTGATGCACTCCCACGAGGATTTGTCCGGCGTTGTGGGAGACGGTCTACGGCCACTGTTACCCGGGTAGATTGGTTGCTCGTTTACCTTGGGCTCGGGGAAGGCCTGCTTCTTGTCGATATCCTTGGCGTTTTCCACCACAATCTCGCCATCTTTGTCGACCCCGACGGCCCGTTTCGCAATCGCGTTGGCTTCGGGTTCGCTGCCGTAGCTCTTGGCCAAGACGGTCTCCTGGGCGGTAGCGGGCTCGCGTTCCTTAGACTCGCTGAGACGGGCGGCGGCGGCACTCGCACTCACAGCAGCAGCTTGTGCCTCTTGGTACGCGATGTCCTCGGCAGTCCTGTTGCAGCCGGAAGCATCGAGCTGCTCAGGGAAGATACCGTCGATGGCGGTGCCGCGATTCTGGAGGTCCTCAAAGGCATTGGTGATGCGCGCAATGGCGTCGTAGTACTTGTCCTCGCCGGTCAACTGCGCAAGGCGGGTGAACTCCATGCTCATTGAGCCCAACTCAGCCACACCGGCGGTGGTAGCACGGTGTGGCTGGGATGCGTACTGGGGCTCCCAGTTGTAGTACAGGATGGGCATGCGGTTGGGCGTGTCGAAGACGCCCATCAAGATGTCGGCGAGCTCGAGGGCCTTGTCCAGCAGCACTTTGTATTCGCCCTTCTTGCCGCCGCTCACGTCGTAGGCAGCAAGCAGACCACCGAGGTATCTGATGATTGTCTCGAAAACAGGGATATCGCGACGAGTCGGGCTAAAGGTAAAGTCAATATCCTTTACAGCCTTGGCGGCCGCGTCAAAGTCCTCCTTCATGCCCATGATCCACAGCGTATCGAGACCGTCAACGAGAGTGGCGGCCCAGCCGCAAAACGGGTCGCGGAAGCGGCCACTGACGGGCGAAAGCTCGTCGTGCATCCAGGCGAACTTGCGGTATCCGCCCCAGGAGCGCTCCATCTCGGCCTTGACCAGGGCTAGGCGCCTTTCGCGCTTTTCCTTGGCGGAGTCCGTCTCGGGCTTGAACGCGAATTGAATCTTGGGTACGTCCTTGGGCTTGCCGGTCGGGAGAGGGATGATCTCGCCCGTGGGGACGGGGAAATGCTCCGAGACCTTGTGCCAATGAACGCGCGAAGTAGAGATTGACTGGCCTTCCGGGAGGTCCAAGTTGGGTCGGCCGGGGGGGTTCTTGGGGTGAATGTCGTCGTCGAGGGAGTTAGTCGGCCCCTTGGTGACCTCGGGCTTCTTGGTGACCTCAACGGCCTCGTTGGGGGCATGAATCGACAGCGTGGGGCCGGACAGCGTCTCGGTGGGCGCGGCGGGCTTTACTTTCACGGTGTTGAGCTTTGGAATCTTGACTGTCGGCCTAGCCGTCTGCTTCTGGGGGTTCTGCTCGGGCTCGTCCTCCTCCTGGTCGTGGGGGTGTTCGTGATCGGGCGGCGGTTTGTTGTTCAGGTGCTTGTTCGAGGCCTGATCGTTTACCGGCGGCGGCTTCGCGGGTTCCTTGTGGGCGGCCTGGCCCTTTTCGGGTTCGCTGGGCTTGAGGGTGCTAGCGTTTGTAGTGTCATCCCATTCGGGGCTCTTGAAGACCTGGTACAGCATGAAGACCGTGACAATGGCGACGAGGAGCACGTAACGGCTCCTTCGACGGGGCATCATGGCTACTGGCTCGCCGGAACGAGTCTTTTAAAACGACCGATTCAAGAACGACGTCGATGTCGCGTGCTACACTGCAAGGATAGCGCCGAACCAGTGATCTATGGGGCCGTAGGGTCTAGGCAGGTAGAAAGCAACAAAGATAATGATGGCAAGCTAATAGGGTGTCATATCCCGGATTGCGAAAAGGTCGTGGTTGGAAGGAAAGTCACGACGGTGTAAAAACAAGTAGCACGAGAGCAAGGAACGGAAGAATGGGAGGGAAAGGGAGGCCACGGGGATGGGACGCGGCCAAGTGAGAGCGGAGAGTAAAGACGGCGAAAGAAGAAATGGCCAAAAAGTGAGCGAAGTGAGAGAGCCACGGAAAGCAAAGGTTAGTTGACTGTGGTCAATTGGACAGGTACCTAGGGGTACCCTAAGTGCCTAGGTGTGGGGATGTACAAGAGAGGTTGGTTGCCATTGGGGGGGGGGGGGGGGGGGGCCACGGAGCTCGGCCAAGGTGAGTCTGCGGTGAATCTGAACACTGGGACTCGTTGGCGGTGTTACATGCGACCACCTAATTGATACCTGGGTACCTATGGAGGATTGGGGAGGCCTACGGATACGCGTAGACATAGTACAGGATGTTACGGATACACTTCACTACACTACAAGTACGCATCTGGAGGACAAGGCTTGAAGGGGACAGCAAAGGCCAAGACACAAGATCTGAAATGACAAGTCTGGGGTTCGACACGATTTTCAGTCTCTCAACTCTTCTGGGTCCGAGGCGGGCGGCTGGAAGAGGGAGGCCCTGGCCTGTCAGGTACTGTGCATCCGCATCGGACCCGGTTTCTCCTGAGTCCTGGATCTTCGGGGCGGTCAGGGTCCTGTCGCCGCAGATCTCTACATCGCCCCATGTCTAGAGGCTGCATGCAGATGGTCTCTCCAATGGTCCTTACCAAAGAGCTCCTTAGGAGCAGAACCGAACTGTCTCCCCGTGTCTTCTTGTACTCCGGAGTCAGACACAACCACGTCGCTCGGCTCACCAGAGAGAGGTAAGAGGAAAAAAGAAGTGAGAAAGAAACACTCTCAACGCAGACTGGCTTCCGGGGCGGGTTGCACCTTAGGTGGTGGTAGGGAGGCAATCAATTCGTGAACCGAAGCAGGGGGGGTGGGGGCGGGGGCGGGGGCGAGGGGGTGATAGGACCGGTTCACCCCAACAGCGGGAGTCAGACCGATCCAGCTCCTCTCCAATGCGTTCCATCCTTCTCAACCGGCTATTGTCTTGGTCGTCAACCCCGCTGGACAGCATAAGCTTGGCCTTTTCCCGCCAGGGCAGCAATTAGGCAGCGAGGTGCATTCGGCACTCCCTCCCTTTTGTTCCAATTTTTCCGCCCGTTGGCAATCAACCCCCCAAGGGACAAGGGAGGTCTCGTGCTGCCGGAGCTGGAATTGGAGCACGTAACGATGCCCACGGCCTCCTCCCCCGAGGTCCCCGAGGAGAACCAGTACATGGCTGTTGGCACATTGCACATTGGTAGTACTCAGTACTCCTTACTCTGTACACAACCAAGCTTTCCTTCCTCAAGACTGTCCACAATACGAACAGGAAATATGCCTATTGTCTAGCATCCCAAAACCCACGGTAACTCACTGGGGGTCCCGCCGGTCAGAAATGCCCCTCTCTCAAGCTGAAACACTCAAGCTTCCGTCATGAATTCAGTAGAGAGATAAGGACGAAGAAGGGAGGGACAAAAATGACAAATATGCCGTCATGACATAATGCAGCGACAGGAAACAAAAACGAACAAGGCGTTTGGGTCTTGGGTCTAAGTGAATGAGTGTATGCCGTCGCTTCGGACGGAGTCTAGCTCGTGGCGTTTTGGACCCTGCCCGTTTCTCAACCTACCCCAGGGTACCTAAGTACAGTAGGTAATATTAGGTGCTTCTAAACAAACTACTGGGCCCAGTGCCGTGTCTGCCGTCAAGCGCGCGACTCTCATGTGGCATGGAGGGAGAGAAGAGGGGCTGGAAGAACTCGACGGTGCAGGTGACTTTCAGGCCGGTCTCTTCGGGAAGGTGGTGATGGATGTCAAGCGGCTGAATGTACCTATGCAACGTCGCTCCTCCACAAACAAGGCGACGCCGGCAGGCTCCTCCTGGCTTCTTCTCGAGCGCCTCGATCTCATGGGGCACGGGTCGAACGTACTACTGTCTGGCGATCTCGGGTTGTGTCGCCGGTTCCAAGATTTGTTGAATGAGACGGAAACGGCCTGTTTTGCTCCGTCTAGTCTACCACAGCGCATAGGTACGAATGCTGCATAGGCAAGTCGACACGGAATCCTTCGTCCCCAATTCAAGTGATGATCCTCGAGAGATGTTTATATACCGCAGCAAGAGAGCGAACCCGCTTGCTTTAAAAATCCAAGAACCTTCTACGACGGAATCAACATGACGCACTTGCTCAGCAGAACCGTCGAATCCAATGCACTTCCCCGCTCATGCGCCATCGCTGCAAACGTCCCAACGAGCGTCCGAAACCTATCGGTTCTTGCAAGATTATTGCCTTCCACTCCGGGGAAGCAAAGCTCCCTTCCTGCCCGGGAGCCAGATGACGCTGGGAAGCTTATCCGTCCCCCTCTTTTTGCCTCCTCATCAGCTGCTATTTTCCCCATCGCAGTCTCCGTGTCCCCTAAACGTCTTTGCCGCGGATCTTTGAGTAGAGCTCGGTATCGAAGAAATTGTAGTTGGGGTCCAGCTCGCAGAAGGGATGTTGCGAAAGCAACACATCTGCCGTGGGCCGCTCAAGCGGGTTTCTGTCCAGCGTTAGTCGCGTGTGTCTTTTCGATCGTCCCAAGCCGCAAACTTACACAGTGAAACAGTCCAGCATAAACGCGATGGCCAGCGGACTAATCGTTGCCCGGACCTCGTCGGGGATTGGCGGCGTCTCGCCGTTGGCGATCTTGTAGATGGCTCCCACAGCCTCTTCCTTCGACCAAGGTCGCCGGCCAGCGAACATCTCCAACACGACGCATCCCAGACTCCAGATGTCGACCTTGGCGCTGTAACCCTTGCCCTCAGAGCGAATCACCTCCGGCGCCATCCAGAAGACGGAGCCCTGCATCGAGTTTGATTTGTCGTTGCCATAGATGTTGTCCGTCTTCTTCGAGATGCCGAAATCAGAAATCTTGCAGGTCCCGTCGAGGTCCAGCAAGATGTTGTCGGCCTTCAGGTCACGATGCAGGATGCCTTCCCTGTGGAGATACGCCAGACCGGACAGCATCTGTCGCGTAAGCGACGACACGACCGACTCCTCAAACTTGCCGTGCTTCCGCAGGCACGATCCGATGCTGCCTCCGGATATGTACTCGAGAAAGATGCTGATGGATGTCTCTTTGCGCTCACACCCAAGGTACTGCACAATGTTGACGTGGTCGAGATGCTGCATCGTCTCGATCTCCTGGTCGAGGGCGGCTACCAGCTCGCGCATCTTGGCCTTGTCTCCCTGGGCCGCCTTGGGGTTGACCTCGACTTCCTTGACAGCCAGGAACTCCCCGGTCGTGGCATTCATGCCGAGGTACACACGGCCGTAGGTTCCCTTGCCGATGAGCTGACCCTTGAACCATCGGAACGTCGTTTGGCGCTTGGGAATGGTGTCTTGAGGAATCTGTGGCATCACCATACTGCCGCGCTGATCCGGGCGGATCTGCACAATGTTGGCGTTGAACATCTTTGTGCTCTTCCGCCTCATGAGGGGCGATGTGTTCGGAGTAGACTGGCCGGGTTGTGTTGTCGTCGTGGTAAACCGCTTGTTGGCCTCGTGAGCGCCGCGAGCGACCTCACGGATTGACTTCATACGCCCAAGACCACCCGAGCGTCTGACGCTCCTTTGCGCAACAGACGCGACCGAGGCGGGGCGCTCAAGTGCCTTCAAAGTAGACTCATCCGAGCCCAGCGTGTCGTTGTCGTTGTAGAATGTTCGGTTGCTACTGATGGCAGTACGAAGGCTCGGCGTCGACTGAGCAGGCGGCGGGGGACGCGCAGACGACTCTTTCTCTTCGCCTTCGGCGATTGGCGACGGCGGGTTGGCCTCCGCCTCGCCCTCTTCCAGCACTGGCAGGTCGAGATCCAGATTCGGGAAGAAGTCGTCGAGGTTGTTGATGAGGGCATCCGTGGTCGGACGATTGGCCCAGACGTCCTTCTCGACAAACGACTTTCTCCGGCCTAGCTTGCTATCCTCCGACTCCCAGTTCTCGGAGGCGGGCGTGTTCGGAGTCCTTCGTGAACTCTTGCCGCTCCTGGTACTCGCCGCATCCTCCTCGCCTTCGGGTGTCCCGTTCTGGTTGCCACTGCCCGACGACTTGGGCGAGTTGAAAGACACCGAAAGCTGCTTCTTGGATCTAGACGTGTTCACAGTCAGGTTAGGCCGCTTGTCGCTCGACTCATCGGACGAGTCGTCACCGTCAAAGATGCGGGTGATCTTGGTTGGCTTGCGAGACGATATGGGGATGGCAAACAGGCCATCATCCGAGTCATCTCCCGAATCGTCATTGTGCTGAGGCGCAGGCCTCTCAAAGTTGACGTCCGACTCGAGGAAGTCAAAGTCAGGCCCATGGGACTTACGACGATGGGGTGGGGGTGGTGCACTTGGCGGGGGGGATTGTGGTGGGTTCATGGTGCTGGGGCTGATCTCTCGCGAGGGCACTCTGTGTACTGCTGGGGTTGTTTTAGCTGCCATTCCATTTTTAGATCGCCTTCTCGGCATCGGAGTCCCCTCAGGGGAATAATCCGGTACGAAAAAGGGCATGTTCCCACGGCTCCAGGTGAGGGTGCCGGGTGAACCAGACAACGCCGACTGGGGACTGTCTCGACCCGAAAGCGACTTGGCAAAGTCGACTGATGAAATAGCTCCCTTACCTCTGTCTGAGTACTCGCTGCCGAGGACTGACTGCGAAGATACTCGGTTAGGCGACTTGGACCTCCGGTTGGCCGTGGCGCCAACCGCTCCAAGACCTCTGCCCATGCCGACGAGCGCTGCGCCAATACCGGCGACGGGCTGGCTCGAAGTCTTCTTCCTTCTGTCTCCATTGTTCTGCCCGGGGAGCTCCATATCCTCAAATAGAGTAGAGGGTCGTCGAGGCGCAGACAAGCCGTCCGACGACCGTAGAGAGTGGCCTGACTTCCTGCTCAGGGAGTTGGCCTTGAGCAACGTTGCCGATGGATCGCTCGGTGGCGCGGGAGGCTTCCGCACGGGAAAAAGCACGTCCGGCTTCTTGTCCTCGTACGGGGACTGGCGGGGCTGGTCAAAGTCGACAGTCCTTCCATGTATACCGTACGGCGTGGTCGCGCTCTCCGGCGTGCTGCCAGGGCCGGCTGCTCGTCGTCTTTTCTCAAGATACTCCCGCTGCTTCCGTTCCATCTCGGCACGGTACTCGCTTGCCTCTTGCGCGAGCATTTTGTCATCTACTCTCTCCCCAGTCATCGTGTTCTGCCTCGACGTCGGCGGAGATGAACTAGACCTCGTGCGGGACACACCGTTGAGACGATTGTACGCCTCCTCGTCGAGGGACGTATGCGACTGTGTGCCGGTGGCGTTTGAGAGACCCTGAGGCACAGCGCCAGTAGGACGAACGAAGAACTTGAGAGATCCCGTAGCGTCTGCCCTGTGTTTGCGGTTGTTGAGGAGCTTCTGGTCGTCTAGGGGGTTGTCATGGCTGGACTTGCCAAGCTCGGTGAGATGAATCTGAGAACTCGTAACATCCGTCAACCCCAGATTGCCGCAGATGATCTGACGAAGCTCATTCGCCGACTCGGCTTCAGTGATGTCGCACATACGATAGTTGTATCCGTCTGTAGTGGCCAACACGAAGACCCTGTTCGGCCCAGGACGCCTCGACTTGGCCGCATCCTTCTCGTGAACGTCGACGCTGGAACCAGGTCGGAGGTCCAGAGAAGTCTCGCTGTTGTTGCCGAAGCGTGAACCGAACGAGTGTGGCTTGAAGTTGAGAGCAGGGGATGTCGGCGATTCCATGTCATCGGGGCTCGGGAAGCCATCCTCCTTCTGCTTCTTCTTCCTCGACAAGAAGCTGAGGAAGCTCTTAGAGTCCTTGGCGGAGGAAGGGGGTTCGGTGCCGGCAGAGCGGTCTCCATTGGACTCCTGCGGCGATGGACGGCCACCATCCTGACCGAGCCGGCGGGTATCGCCGTTGTTGCGGGTCGCTTGGATGATGTCTGCTATGTTCATGCCGCTGCGCAGCATCTGACTGGCCTCCGGGGGCACGCCGGACCCGTAAATGGCTGCACTCGATGACACGGAATCTGTGCTGTTTCTCGACCGGTGTCCAAACTTGGTCGAATGCGGGGAGGCCGACGTTTGACCGGCGGACGAAGGAAACAGCGATGCGCTCTGGGGATTTGGACTGCCGTTGGGGCTGTCGGTCCGCAGCGGCGGCGGACGGAACGTGCCGTCGCCGGACTCGCTGGCATTGGGGCTGTGTCGGCGGGTGCCGTCGACATCGAGTTGCTTCAGGACGTTTCTGTGGTTAGAATCCGAACTCATGGAGCTGTTCAAGGTTGGCATGGTCGTGGACCTGGTTTGCGAGAACCGGCGTCCGCCAAACCCAGGCCCGGGCGCCTTGATCGGCGTCTGCCGTCCATCAGCCTTCGCATGTTCACCCACACGGGTTATCATACTCACGTTGGGGGATTCTGCCATGTCCGTCCCAGCGCTGGGTAAGCTGTTTCCGTAGCTGACCGACTCCTTGCGGCCATGCGACAATACTTTGGAGGGGTCGGCTGGCCGGCCCGTCACGATGCTTCGTATGAGACGTCGCATTCTCTTGCCTTCCTCGCGCTCCCGCGGCTGGTCCCATCCCGTCCCGCTATTAGTGCACTCGACGGCCAACCTTGGGTAGACTTGCTGGTGCATCATGCCAAAGTTCCCTCGGCCGCCGTGTGCGCTGCCGAGCTCGAGGAAGTGGGCGCCATGTAGGTTCAGTCCCTTGAATGTCTCCTGCCAGTCCTTGGAGAAATGGTTTGCGGCAAGCCACATCAAGACTTTGTCCAACGGCCATTGGGCTGCCAAGTCCATGTAGTTACTTGACGCCACCGTCGCCGTCGATGTCGTCGACAAGCCGCGACTGTGCATGGCTTGTGCGTAAAGCCTATCTCTCCCCGACATTTCGTCTTGCGGCGTCGTCATGGTCGTGTCGCAACTGGCCTGGCTGTTGGTAGGCCACGAGTTCTGGGACGTGGCCGAGAATGTGGCCGAGTCGTCGAAGCCGCCCAGCCCCGGTATGCCCACTCCTTCGCCATAGGTGTCGCCTTGCGGTATGTAGGTAGCAGACATCTGGCCGTGGTCGTTGGGTGGGGGCGGAGGCGGTATTGAAAGCGTCGTGCCCGTCGCGACTTGTGCATGCAGCTTGGGATTGTAGGCTTGATGTTGTCCCGGCGGGGGAGGGGGCACGTTGAAGCCGCCACGGCCATCGTACATGCGTCCAAAGGCACCGTGCCACGGGGCCTGGCCGGCCATTGCGCTTCCCGGCGGCGGACCTGGCGGCGGTGGCAGCATCATGCCGGTTCCACCTGCGGCGCCGGGGGCAGAGGGAAATCTCGGGGGGGGAGGAGGTATCGACATCATGTTGTTTATCTGGCCCTGAACGGGTGGTGATATGGGGGGCGGCGGCGGAGGGACCTGGAAAGGCCTCGAGGGGTCGGCCGACGAGGCATGTCTTTGGGTGTTTTGATACATTGGCGGCGGAGGAGGGAGCGGGCCAGCTCTGGTAGCTGGCCTCGCTGAGTCGAGCCCAAGAAGAGGAGGAGTGGTCGGGACGGAGCTCGCAGTCGAGGCCCTCGGGCGAAGACCGCCGGCGGAGAGATAGTTGGACAAGGTTCTCGGCTGTGGGTACGGTGATACAGCAGATGTGCTATTTGCTGTTGGAGGAACGGGTCTGGTCGTCGCAGTCGTCGCGGCCTTCGTCGCCGTCGTCGTATGGCTCGGCAGGTCGTTGAGGTTGAAGACGAGACCGTTGATATTGTGAATCTCGTCCCTGGATCGTGGCACGGAGGGGAATGGGCTCGAATTTCGGTCGTGGGTATCAGATCTGGTTGCAGAACGCTGGCGCGAGCTGCTACTCATGGTATGTAGGCCAGGAACGGTTGGAACGGTATGGGTACGCGGCACATGGCAGGGGTGGTGTGGGCCTTTTTAGAGAGTGGTCATGTCGTGGAGCGGTTTGTGGATGTGGTGCGACAAACGTTATGCCAGATATTGGATCGTGTTGGTCGTCGACTCGGGTGTGTTTTCACTGCTTTGGGATTCCCCTACTCCGCACAGTCTTGGTGGTCATCAACTGTCTCCGTCAGGCTGTGGGCATGGAATGTGGGAAGAAGAAGGAGACCAGGACAACCCAGCAGATGGGGATTTTGGAGGGATGGGTGGTGTGCGAATCCTAGGTAGCAACAGCCGTTCGAGCGTCTTTCAGCTTACGGATGCGGATAGGTCGTGCAGCAGAGGCGCAAAGAGGGAGAGAGTGTGTGAGGGCAGGGGTGGGGACACAGCGGACGGCAGCGCGCTTAGAGGGCGCTGTTGTTGATCCTTAGACTTCTGAGGAGGCTGGCGCAGACGATACATAGAGTAAAAGACTGGCCAGTACTGGCGTGGAAGTTAGTGTCGGCTCCAGCTTTGGCATGGCGTGCGGCCTGCGACGTGCGTTATCCCACGCAGGTCTGGCGGGGGGCGGATGTGCCGTGCAGATGTCCGAGCCAATGAAGGCAATGTGATGAGGGGGGCAGAGGAACAGAAGGAATCCGTTGGGCTCGTCGTGGTATTCGTACTTGATATACTCTGTGAAAGAGGCGAGTATCCCTAAATCGTGGACAATGGGCTGCCGAGCGTGTTCGTGGCTAAGTGGTGATGCAGTCGTTAATTCTTCGGCAATGGGCAACCAGGATAAGCGATAGCTATGGATGAGGATGAGGATAAAGATGGGCCAGACGGTACGGGATCCGCGATGTAATGTCTCTCGAGTGTTGTGCTATGTTGCAGAGATGTCTTCATGTCCGTTGCTCTAGGTACCGAATATACACGCCCCAGCTGGACCGAGTCCAGCCAGTGCAGTGCAGTGCAGTGCAACGCAACAATCAGAGCAGAGGGAACTGTTGTTGCCAGTTGGACACTTTGGCGGCACCTGCGCCCTGTACCATTTCTTCATCTCACTCAGCTCAGCATCAGCATAAATTCCCAATCGTTTCTCGACGACCAACACTCAGCACTCGCCACTAAAGAAAACACAAGAAACGGTTGATTGGTAGTTTATTGTCTGTAGGGGAAACCCTCTATGGGAAGAAAACCCTTTACAGTGTAGTACACCTAGATTGCTAACCAATTGCTAGAGGGTCCTTTGATAGGGGTAGTCTTTGCTGACTAAGGTAGGAGTTAGCTTTAGCTGACTAAGGTCCTTAACAACTCCTCTATTCTCTACCTTGTTTTTAACACATAATTTGTCCCTATTGCGGCTACCCCTAGGGATTTCAACACTAGCCTATGCCTCACACAGTATCAATTTCTAGCCCTTACCAAAGGGGCTAGAAAATGGGTTCCTACTGCCGGATTCGAACCGACTGCCCTTTAAAGCCTTAAAGGGCCTGCCAGACTCTTACCATTGAGTCAAGCGGGTGAAAACACAAGATACAACAACAACAATGCTGATACTGCTATACCCAAAAGACCACCGTAGGTGTGCGGCCCATCTATTTCATTTCGGCCTTGCTGCCGGCTGGGGGCCCTTGGGATGCCGACGGGGCGGGCGTCCCACCTCGGCCGCCCCCTCGCCGCTATTACACGAGCAACTCATTTAACTCGTTGGAATACCAGGCGCAACGAACGGATACCGACACTCTCGAATAGCATCAAGCCCGTTTTCGCGAGATGAGCCTGTGTCCAGTTTTTCTCTGTTGCAACTCCTGTCTCTGCCTGTGCATGCCAACGAACACCTTGCAGCTTGCTCGACACTAATATCGATAGTCCAGGCTCGGACTGAGGTACGTTGCAAGGCGGTCCCTCTTGAGGTCGCACAGGCACACAATATGAAGAAAAACACGGTAAAAAAATGCAGTATAAGTGTTATGCCCAACACTGAACACATCAAGTCCAGGCTCGGACGACGTGCCCAGCTTGCTTCCAACCAGCACTCCAGCCAACGACTTCCACCGCAGCGGTCCACAGGCAAGGAAACCTGCCTTGCAAAGATGCGGCCAGCCGCCTCGGCACCAAGCTCCCTTATTTGCCAGAGCCCGCAAGCGCCAGACCTGCCTGACCTCCTCGTTGCCTCTCGCGGTCTAGCGCCCACAGTCCACGGGCTTCCGGGCGGGTGGGGCTCCTGGCAGTGGAACTGGCGGGCATCCATGCTGGAGTGCCTATACCTAAGGTAACCTACCTATGTGGTTAACTAACAGCTTCTCGATTATTAGGAAAAGATTACACTTCCTCAACGTGGAATATCATCTCGTCTTGTCTCAACCGTCACACCACTGCCTACATTGCCATGCCTCATTTAGACCTATATCAAGAGGTGAATGTACACCCAACTCGTCCCGTCAAATCCGAGGATACCGGGGGGAAATCGACGCCAGGCACCTACCGCTGAAACAAGCAGCCCACATGGCTGGGTATCAAACAAGCGCTTCAGAGACACGCCCGTCTGCAACCTGCCATCGGCTCTAAGACAATAACTGTCGACGAGACCTACTACATTAGTACAAAGACATATTTGCTTGCCCAGCAGGTAGGTACTGACAAATCGAACATCCACCCCCGCGGGTCCACATACCAACAACCCGGGCGCGGCCACATCTCCATTTCCCGTGGGTAACCCATCAGAACATACCCAAGGCCGCCGTTGTACAAGAACTTACCAACGTGCACAGGCCGCCCACCTGCTGCCCGCTCGCCATTACTCCTTGATTGCTCTCCCACGCTGAGAGCGCATATCGTAACATGAGACGTCCCGGTGCGTCACCGACAAGAAAACTTTAAATGCGACCACTAGGTACCTACGCTTGCCGCGGCCCGCTCACATGCGTGGAGCAAATGGAGGTACTTTTGTCAGTTAGGTTTGAATCCTATCGGCGTCACATTTTGGGGTTGTTGGCGTAACTGTCTCTTTATGCGATGATGCGCGTAGGCCCTGGACGTGGGGAAAACGTCAGACGATAATGTCATGGATACATGCGTCACGTCACGAAGCCCATGCGGCTCGGTACAAGTGGCCCGTACTCGACAAAGTGTACTTCCTACCAAGCCCAATGTTAAATTCAAGCTATTCCGATGTAGCCCGTAATGTGGAAAACGGGATTGGAACAAGACAAGTGAAATCCCCAAAACTTCATTGTATCTAACAAATCCCATGCTTGCCAAATCTCTAATAGCCTCTTATCCGCAACCTCATGGGCTACGCGCCACCAACTCTGCTCTATACGCGTTGTAGTCTCTCTCTCTTCCCCTGGGCACAAAACCAGAAAACCACACAGGATTACATGACGCTGCAGTTGGCGTAGTTCTTCTGGCACTGCTCCAAGTACCCCATATCCTCCTCGGATCCCTCGAGGACGTTATGCTGCCTTGCTAACCCCGTGACCTTAAGCGTCTGCACACCATCGGCGTGCCACCACTTGAGCTTCTGCACCAACGGGCCTTCCTCGTCGTCCGTGATAATGGCCCACTTGCCCGAGCTTACCTCGACAGTGCAGTTGTCCTGCGGGTAGTGGAACTCGGGCAGAAACACCACCGTCGGCGCCCCCTCCGAGGGCGGCGCCGATGCCTTGAGCTTGAGCGTGAAGGTGCAGCCGCGCAGGTCGAAGCCGTACTGCAGTACGTCACCCGCCACGACCCACGGAGAGGGCCGGACAAAGGCCTCGGCAGCCCGGAGGCCCGGTGCGTTGGTCAGCTCGGGGTCCTTGGACGGCGCAGATGATATCGACGGGTTTGTGATGGTGTTTTGAAGGTTTTCCGGCGTCACAGTTGACTCGTTGGGCACGTCTCTGCTCATCGAATTGCGCTTCAGGTCCGTCAACGGGTTGGGTGACGGGCTGCGGGGGAGGGTTGACATGGGTAGAGTCTTGTCGTCCAGTGAGAAGACTGACAAATCCTCGCCGTTCCAAAGGTCACCATGTTGGTGTGTGTTCTGGCAAATGTCAGTGAGCGTTTAAAAGGCAGTCAACCACCAGACAATTTACGCACCTTTGCAGTGTAGACCCAGAGGCAGTGACCCTCCATCCCCGACCCTTCGGCTCCATAGTAGTTGGCGTCCAATGCTGCTGACTGGTCCGTGTAATCGCCTGTCTTGTACGCCTTCTTCTCGCCCATGTCGTACGGGATACCAAACTCCGTCATCACGCAGGGATGGTTTCCCATGCGGTCCAGGCCTTCCTGGCGCAACGACGCCAGCTGGTCTTTGAAGCAGTTGCGGATGGCCGTCTCGCCGACTTTTACCGAGAGGGCCTCGTGCCAGTACCTTCCGCGCAACACGCCGACGACATCCACATTCCACACCCTGTTCCAGCGTTTTGTCATCAAAGTAATGCCGTCGTACCAATGAGGCGAGAATGCCATCAGGGGGTCATCGTCCTCGGTGCCCTTGATCTGAGGCGGCAGTTCTAGCGTCGGGTACTGCATCAGCATGATGCAGTTTTTGTGTATCGGCCGGATGGCGTCTCTGTAGAGACGGTATGAGTGCATGAAGTAAGTATTAGTAAACTCCGGATGGTCGATGGACTTCCCCGTATTGGGGTTTTTGGCGAAGTAGTTCTTGTTGACCAGCGTGTCGGTCTTGGGATCCCAAACGCCGTGTTGCGCCCAAACGCACTCTCCGAGCTTCCATCCCTCGTCTCGTTTCCACCCGTACCTCGAATCGTCGTAGTCGGCGGGCAGCCAAGCCATCTCGCCGTGGGGATCCACCAGCGAACGGCCGACTTTATACGGACCCATACCGCCCATATCCCACGTGTCCACCTCGCACGCACGACCAGAGCCGGTAAGGAGAGTCTGCCAAATAGTCGGACACGAGCCCTTCTTCAATTTCTGCGCATTCGGGATGACGCTGATATCTTGGTATCCGACAAGACCGCACCCCGGCTCATTCATGCTCTCCCAGCCGACAACAACGTCGTTCTCGAGGTCGCCGGCCTCGTGTATGCGCTTCGCGAGATGGGCGCATGCCGCCACGAAGTGGCCCTGCAAGAAGTCTTGAATGTTGATGCCGTTGATGATGCACTTGGGCGCAAAGTCCTTGCCGCCAAAATACATTGTGAAGATGGTGGCCGCGGCGAGGCGCCAGTAGTTGGTTGACCAGATCATCTTGGGGAACTCTTCGGGTTTCGGATACGTGTTGTGCACGATGGCGGCTGCGGTCGCGGAGAAGCTCTGGGGGTTCAGGCCGCAGGCGTAGATCGTCCACATGGGCGCGCCAGAGCCGCCGCAGAACCTAGACCACTGTTGGTGCCGTCAGTATGCGAGATTTGCGAGACAATGTGCAAAAGGACAAGACATACTACGTCCTGATGGGGATCCATGAAGATGTAGAAGCCATAATCCTTGGCTATCCTTAGAACCTCGATCGTGTGCTGGATCCATTCCTCGTCGTAGCGCCCCGGACCTGCAGCCTCGATGGCTTCCCACGTAAAGATGTAGCGGATGGTGTTGTAGCCGTAGCGCTTTATCCTCGAGAAGTGAACGTGGGCCTCATCCTTGGGGAACGGGCGGTTGTGGAACTTGACGTTGTCGCCGTCAAAGAAGTCGTTGCCAATGTGGGAGGGCTGCTCGGGTTCGCTGGGTAACTTGGCGTCGCCGGCGACGTTGAGGCCTCGAAGCACGACTTGTCTACCATAGCCGTCGCGGAACTGGCCATCCTCGATGGTCAATCGAAACGACGACATGGCGAGAGAGGTCTGGTTTAAAGATTGGAGTGTGTATTTCCCGGGCTTCCGTTTCTCCCACTACCTAGCCAAAGGACGATATTCAGAAGTGCGCTTGTGTTGAAGAGAGGTTGTTTCCGCTTCGAAATTGGAGACGTTCGAAGAGACGTCAACGGAGCGGACGGGTTACCCAAGGTCCGAGATTGGAATGGGGACGCCCTCCTTCTCGGCCCCCTTCAGAGGCTGCGTAACCAGCCCACCAATTCCA
>PUHP01000229.1:18529-40038 GCA_006783085.1 Colletotrichum shisoi
GGGGGGGGGGGGGGGGGGGGGGGGGGGGGGGGGCCTGATTAGTTGGATGCGCGCAATGACAGTGAGAAACAGTGGGCTAACAGTGGTGGCTTCTCAAACGAGCACAGTACCTTCAGCGACCGCCAAGCGCTAATCCAACGGGGGTGTTTTGGCGAATGGAGGTACAAGTTTAACACAAAGGTTTTCGGACTTGGGTAAAAGAACACAACCAAATTCCCCTCCCCAAAAAAAGAAAAGAGAAAAATAGAATGAAGGAGTCTATCTAGGTTCATTTACGGCTCTACGATTTGTAGAAGCTTCAATTTGCATCACGCACCGCTTCGGTCGCCACAGCGCCGCCTTTCATCTGAACGCCATGCATAGTCCGTCATGTCATGGGCTGGCGACAATGGCCTGAACAGGGAAAGCTGCGTGACTGCACAGCAACTGCTGCCAACCTTGGAACCTTGCTCGTTTTGAGCCCGCTCGTTTTCGTGTTCGACAGCGGAGCCAACCGCCGTGGTCTGTGGGCGCCCATAAAGGTCAAGCGTCTGTGGGCGCCCGAAGCGGACTGACGGGGCGTCCGTGGCGCCGGCTCTCGCTTGAACTCCGGGTCGACGCCGCCAAATATCCGGGGAAGCAAAATAGCGGGGATTGAGCGGGTCAATTCCCCGAGGTAGATGCTTGCGCGCCTTGTGCTTGATCGTTCAGACAAGTGATGACATTTGGCGCACTTACACCGACCGGCTGAGCGCACGCTGATGACGAACACTGATGGTACGCCACGCCACCGAAGTTCGAGAATCGATTGCCAGTTTGATGGTTTCTCCTTGTCGCCGCTACGCACACTCAAATGCGTCGAAGCAGCGTCTAAACAATCACAACATATGAGACTGGACATCACCGCAGTACAGTTGACTCGTATACGCGTAGCGTATCCGTAAAGGCGATGAAGAGACGGGTTAATTTCACGCCAGAAAATTGACCCTTGACGCCTTGAACTACGACACCGCAACCTGCTATGTAACCACAACGTGTTCCCGCAACTCCATCCACCTAATTTACAGCATCCTCTCAAGCATGTGTGCTATCCCGGTCCGACTCCGAGCTGTCCCCCCGTCCCGTCCCCTCTGCATCTTCCACACGGGACCGTTCCCCTCTAGGCCCCCAGATCAGGTCGATGTACAAACTTGGCTTAGCCTTCCTCTTGCCCAGGAAATACCGCTTGAAGAACCACGGTAGGTACTGAAACACCTGATGTCGTACAAAGGAACGCTTCGGAACGGCAAACACGAGATCCAGATACTCGAGGCTCCGCCTGGCTCCGCCTGGCTCCGCCTCTTCGTCTCTTCCAGCAACAGAAACACGAGTCCCAACGCGACGACGTTGAGACCCGCAAACAGGTACAGCGGCCCGCTCCGCCCTAGACCCGAGTAAATGCTTGGGAAGAACCTGGAGACCAGCCCAGCGAAGCCCAGGTTGACGGCGATGGCGACCGCCGCGAACAACATGATGAACAGCGTCACCACCGCGACCTGGAGTTCGTCGTCGGGATGTTGACCTCTTATTCACGCTGACGCGGTTGAAGAGCATGCCTGAGTAGAATGCCAGCCCGTTGATGCCGCATAGCTGCTGCGCGAGAGCCACCGTCGAGCTGCTGATGGGCGCGTTAGAAGCCGCCGCCAGAGGAAGAGCTGCTTCCATTGGCGGAAGAACCCTGCGACGGTCGCCATGAAGCCTTACGCCGGCTGGGAGTCGGCGACGTCGCCGCTGGCTGGCTCCTCCTGCATGATCTAATACGCTCGCTGTGGGCTGTAGCTCGGGCTCGACACGCGCATCAGGTAGCGCGGGCTTTCGTCGCATAACCAGATAACAAACGCCATCAGCGCCAGCGCAGGTACCATGGGGGCTGTCATCATTAGTTGGAAGGTCAGTCTCTTGTTCGAGTCAGGCGTTGTGTCGAACATCAGGCTGAAGGCGAATCCAAACATCATCCCCGTGGCCACCCACAGTTGTCACGCGAGAATGGACGTGCCACGCCAGAAACCGACCGTCTCACTGGCTAGAATAGGGGTGCATGCCGCGAGGGATACTGTAATGACAATGGTCCACGTCCCCTTCTCACTGAACGGAACATCGCGTTCACGTACAAGCGCCCGTTTCTCCTCCGCCGTCAGTTGGACTGGGAGCCCTCTGCCGGCACTCTCGCTGGGGTTTCTGGCCACTCTGTCGAACAGTCTGCTGTCCTTAGCCACGCGTGCGGCTCGGAGAAGAGCCGCCGTATCAAACGTGCAAGGTTGTCTGGGCGAACGACCTGACATCCGCGTCCAGTTGGTCATCCGGGTAGTCAGCTAGATCACGGATTTAGCAAAAGGGGTTGAATTCACACCAGGCCCTGTCGAAATAATGCCATTCAATCCGAGTGTGTAAGCGGCGTAAACGTACCGTGAGGGTTCTCGATGACTGCTCGGTCATTTATCCGGCGACGATGAGCCTGCTTCGCCAGCCGCTTTTGGTCAGAGCGGGATTCGACCTTTCCAACGGCGTCCATTTTATAAACGACGGAGCTTCAATAGACGAACCAGGTGGTGAGGTGAACACCGAGGAACTCGTTTCGGTGATGAAGTGGTATCAGAGGAAATTAACACAAGGCTGAGATCGGTCAGGAACCAGGCCCCGTCCCTCCCGGAGATCAGTCCAACGATTGCCGGGTGGTTTCGTTCAACTAAGACTCGCCATTTGGCGACGACTGCGGGACGACGCGAACCTCCGGTCAGGAACCAAGACTCCTAGGACCGCCGAGATCAAGTATCACTGTATCCCATCCCTCGCCTCGTTAGAGCGTGTCTTACATATTGCCTACGCTTCCCTCAGCTCGCAGAGCACTATCAGATGGCAAGCCATGCACGACGCCGCCATCCAGATCCTTTCGGCGAATGATCGACGTTAGACTACAAGTTGACTCGTAAATGCCCCATGCGGACTGGCGTGAAGTCTTACGTTCTCATGTAGGGCTGTGGTGGCGAACCTGTTCCCTGGACTTCCCTCTCATACTTTGAGACAGACAAACTGACCATCACGAGTTTCGTGTCTATGACTAAAAACCACGCGGCTGCGGCGCCACCCTTTCATCAGGAGAACGCCTTGGGCAACCTCGCTCTTGAAATTGACTCTGGCTGAAGAAAACCGGCGAGGGAAACGCCTCGTCCCCCTCCCCGGATTGCAGAGCAGAGACCTGTCTCGGCGAGTGAGCCTAACATGGGTCACACCTGTCGATCGCGGGGTTGCAGGAGTTTTACCTCATCGCTGGAAGAGGCTCTCGCGAGAGAGAAAGAGAGAGAGAGAAAGACTGTCTGTGTGTAATAAATGTCTTTCACCGCTGCTGTTGGCTGCTGCTAGCCTGCTTGTGAAATTTGAAGGTTTCTTTGCGTAGCGGGTCTGTCCTTTCGCACCCATAACATGTGCCTCAAACGACGTTCGAGACCATTTGGCTTCAACTATCTGGAAACCCAAAGGCGCGGCTGCTGCTTGGGGGACTGAGCAAACGGAACCCGAACCTTGAGGTCACCGTCACCGACAAAATGGACCCTCTTTCGATCGCCGCGTTTACGGTTAAGATGGCCAGCATGGCCGGCAAGATCATCGAGGGCAGCGGCAAGTTCGGTGTAGAAGCCAGAGCGGTCCGTTCGAACGTCGACGAGTTCAAAGACACCATCAGTAACCTACACGCTGCTCTACATAATGTAGCCCGAACTTTCAAACAGCACCCACACCAGCTTCCCTTCTAGAGAGAGCACCATCAAGACATTTACCGCATCCTGAAATCATGCAAACGTTCGCTTGACAGGCTGTATGCAGAGCTGCAAAAGCTGGCCAAAGACCCGGGACCGCTTGACAAAGCTACAGCAAGCTTTGTCATGACTTTGAGGCCGAACGTCATTCGCGATTCAGTCTCCCACATAACCTCCAGTCCTTCAACTCAGTCTGATGACTCTAATACTGTAAGCGATTCACCTCACGACTTTGACGACATGGTACAAGACCGCACACTGACATCAAGTAGGGGCTCATCATGGTCCCAGCAAAAATCCCAGGAGCAGATTCACAAAGAAATTAGAGAGCTGACCAATGCTATCCGGTCTGCAAATCTTCTCTCGCGGGCTAGTATAAGCCACAGGCGTCCTTCGATTGAGCAGGACGATGATATCGAAACTAGAGTCAAAGACTCTGTGTCAATGACAAAGGAGATTCAGGCTTGGCGGATGTCGGCCGACGAGGTCGCAGCTGTGGTCACACTCCAAGACGCGGACCGACGCAACTCGTTTTTGTTCTGTGACCATTCGGTTTCCAAATTGTCCCTAGATAACGACATCGGATCACCACCGGCGACACTCGGGGACGTCGAATCAGATGACTGGGATCCCGAGCCCGATCATCCTGATGGTCCAAGTAAAGACATCTTGAGCCATCAGTACGACGCGAACCAGTAAATCGTTAATCGCCCGGTGAATTGTGGCATCTTCCTACGTGCGTCGCTGTACCAGACGAGAGGCATAGAAATCCGGGAACAGCTGAGCCGACCTGGCTACGACCTCGAGTTCAGCTTCGCAGAGCAAGCTGCCATGAAAGAGAAACTGGCCGATATCATTTTGAGAAGCGAGACAGAAGAGGGGACCTCAGAGGCGAACACGATACTTCAAAAGCTCTTGTAAGAAGAGGTCAAGCAGCCTGAGGAGTTAAGAGATGTAGAGAGGCGTAGCCGCTTGCATCACGATCTTGAATGCCTCTACATCAAACTTGGAAACCTCAAGCAGGCCAAGAAATGTCTCAGTCGGGCTCTTGAGGGTCGAAAGAGCCAAGATCCTATGCTATTCAACTTGGTACAAGAAAATGCTGACTTGTACATCAAAGCCTTGCAACTTGACGGAGCTCTCGATGAAGCACGAGGGGTGGAAGCTTGGGTAAACACCGCCGTCATACCCTTGACGAGTCGTCCAGCACCACCTCCAGAGTCAGAAGACATTCCGGGCCCCAGAAGACCGTCGTCAATGGAAGACTGTCTCAGACCTTGGCCTGGTGTCGAGAAAAAGGCTTCGACATCGACACGTCGAGCGGCTTTCGGTTTCAAACTTGCGATTTTATAAGTCGTACATCGCCGCTCCAAGAAGTCATTTAAGATGAGAATGTCGATGTTCTGAGGCAGATGGTAGGGCATGTTGCCAGTCTCGAAACCGGCGGCGACCTTGGTATCCCGACGCCGCTGCTATTTGCGGCGTCAACGAAAAACCGCGACAGTGTTGGCTTGCTTTTGCGAAACAGTGCTCGAGCCGACGTCCGTGACAGCACAGGGATGAGTCCACTACATCGGTGCCAAAGCAAGGCGGGGGGGTGTCAACGTGGCTAAGCTCCTACTCAACAATGCCCCTATTTTGCTGGACGTCATCGACAACTCGGGCAAAACGGCTCTATTCATGACTTTCGAGATGGGGAATGAGAAGATGGTTCGTTTTCTTTCAGAAGAGGAAGGCGACACCAATATCTGCCATCAGACAAGGCCAGGGCCGATGTTGTCTCCCTACGCAAGTTGCACCAACGTGTGTACTGCGTTGCTCGCCGCGATCCAGGTTGTCGCGAAAAGCTCGCGCAAGATTGGGATGATCAAGACCCTGCTATCCTACGGAGCGGACCCTCGCCTCACTGATGCCAATGGCACAAACGCTATTCAAGCAGCCAACAACGCTGGGTTGGCTGGATCAGAGATCAAGCGGCTCCTGCAGGAGCATGGGTCGGCATTTCCTCGACTGTCTAGTGATGCGTCTTCGTCGACAACCAAAATTTGATCCAGATCCTCAACTTCGAGTGACAATGGTCCGCACCCATCAGGCCGGCGGAGTAATCTCATGAGATTTTGGAGTCAGTCGGAGTCGTTCCATTCGGGGATCGAGTCCGCCGCAGAGGGGGAAGTAAATGAGTAAAGTGGTGGATCGTGGCGCTGCGTCGATCAGCTGGTCTATGTTGTTTAAATACCCATATAGAAACATATGAGATGTGGATTTGTGTGATGCTGAATATTTGAAAGCAAAAGATACACAAATAGACCAACGTCTGATGGGGTCGATCAATGTTGAAGGGTCAGTACTAAGATAATATAGTAAGGTAGTTAGTTAGTTGCCTGATGTTGGTTGTGACAAGGGAGCTCACCTTCAGACACCCTTATCTTATCGCGAAGCCGGGTTAGCTGCAATGCTGGAAGCGGGGCATGATGTAATAAGGGAGGTTCTGGTGGGGCATTTCCCTCTGCAGTGCTCACCACAGACAGTCGGCTCGCGCCTCACTGACCTAGCTCCTTCTCACCACCTCACAGTCGACCGGCTACCGCACAGAGAAGGTGCCGAGCAGAATCTCATACTGTCCGACTCCAATCCCAGGCACCTGAGTACTCTATTGAGATATTCAATCTATTGCTTGATTTCGGCTCAGACCTCTTCTTTCTGGCAGCTTCACTCAGCTTTTCTTTCATTTTCCGTACGGCGGTAATGCCCCGCCATTAGAAGAAGACCTCACTTTCATGGTTCACGATCTTGGTCACTCGAGAAAATGTCAAGTGCCAAGGCTGCCCTCAAGGCCATTGGTGACTCTGTGAAACAACAGAAATGGGACGAGGCCATTCAAAAGGCAACTGAATTCCTCGAGCGAGAGCCGAAGAATTACCAGGCGTACGGAAACGCCCTTTTTCTTTTTCACTTGTCCCATCAACGACGCGGCTGACACTTCTCACAGAACCGTCTTCCTCGCCTTTGCGCTTGACAAGAAAAACCGCGTCGATGACTCCGAGAGGGCGTACAAGTCTGCTTCGTTGCTGCGGCCTAAGGACAGCCAGGCATGGCAAGGTCTTATCAAGCTCTACGAGAAGCAGGACCGCAAACGCCTAGGCGCATATCAGCAAGCTGCCATCAGCTTGGCCGAGCTCTACCGGGATTCCGACGATATGTACAAGTGCCAGGATGTTATCGATAAATTCATCGACTTTGCGAGATCCCAGGCAGACACTTCGCAATACATTGAGGCTCTCAGCGTCATCCTTCCGGGTAGCCCCATCTATCCCGCTCTTGAGGGACGGGTACCACACCCAGCCAAGACCTACGAGACAATGGCACAAATCATCGAGGCCGACGAAAAGAAGCGCATCAACACCCTGATCGGCGAGCGCCGGACAAGAATCGGCGCACGCCTGAACGAGGTGACTGTTGAGGTCAAGCGTGAAGTCATGGCCCAGAGCAAGCTCGAATGTGTTTACCAGCAGCTGATCAACTGGACGAACGATGACGAACTGCGGCGAAAGTATGAGGAGAAGCTTCTGCAATACTGCTATGATCGTCTGCTGGTAGCACCTGCCGGCCCGGAGAAGGGGGCAGCCCTTCAAGCCGTCCTCAAATTGGCCCTCGACATGGTCATCATCAAGCACCCCTTCCGACTGGCCTGGGAGATTGCCATCGACTGGAAGGACGCAAAAGAAATCAAGGACTGGGATGTCAACATGTTGAGAGACTACCGCTCATTCTTCCCCGAGACCGATCTCTACAAAGTCATCACTGGCTTCTTGACGAGCAGCATCTCGCCCTTTCCAAAGGCATCGCCAGCGGCACTCGAGGCGGAAGAAACCGAAGAGGAGAGCGAGGACGACGAGGGAGGTGGCGTGTCGATGGTGCCTCTGACGGAGCAGGATAGAATTCTGATGATGACGGAGGGCATCGCCACATCCAACTCGCTATTCGCTCACCGCTTGGTAGGAGACTACTATCAGCATCTGGAGGAGTACGAGATCAACATGGAGTTGATGCGCAAGTCAATGGAATATCTCAAGACGGAAAGAATCAAGACTGGCATGACGTTCCAGAATACCCAAGACGCCTACTCCTTGTATCTGGCTACGGCGCTGGTCTTTTACCAGTCTCCTCGACACCACACCGAGGCGAAGGCGCTCTTTGAGGGAGTCCTCGGCCACGACCCATCTTCCACTGCAGCTCTGATCGGAGTTGGACTCATCTATGAAGAGGAAGAGGATTACGACGACGCCATTGAATTCTTCGAGCGTGCCCTCAAGAGAGACCCCTTTAACCTCCGGGTCAAGACTGAAGCTGCTTGGGTACAGGCTCTGAAGGGGGATTACGAGAAGGCCAAGTCACAGTTGGAGGACTCACTTCCTCTCATCGAAAAGGTGTCGCCGCCAGCCAAGGAACTTCTCGCTCAAACGCAGTACCGCCTGGGGTCCTGCGCCTGGAACATCGACACGTCGAAGGCAGCCCGGAAGAGCCGCACGGGTGCTTACGTGTACTTCCTGGATGCCTTGAGGAATAACCTTAACTTCGCGCCGGCCTACACCAGCCTCGGCGTCTACTATGCCGACTATGCCAACGACAGGAAGAGAGCACGACGATGCTTTCAGAAGGCTGTTGAGCTTTCTTCCTCCGAGGTCGAAGCCGCCAAGCGTCTCGCTCAATCCTTCGCGGACGAAGGCGATTGGGACAGAGTCGAACTTGTGGCCCAACGTGTGGTTGACTTGGGCAAAGTTAGGCCACCTCCAGGCTCCAAAAGGAAAGGCATTAGTTGGCCTTTTGCCGCGCTTGGTGTCGCTGAGTTGAACAAGCAAGAATTCCACAAATCCATTGTCTCATTCCAGTCATCCTTGAGAATTCATCCAGATGACTACCACTCCTGGGTCGGCTTAGGCGAGAGCTACTACTCTTCAGGTCGATACGTTGCAGCAACAAAAGCCATTCTCAATGCGCAAAGATTGGAGGAAACGATCCCCTCCGAGGTACTCGGCGACACATGGTTTACCAAATACATGCTTGCTAATGTCAAGCGTGAGCTGGCTGAATTCGACGAAGCCATCGGTCTCTATCAAGACGTTATTGATAGCCGGCCCCACGAGGATGGAGTTGCAATTGCTTTAATCCAGACCATGGTTGACAATGCGTTGGATTCTGTCGAGAAGGGTCTTTTTGGTAAGGCGATACACCTTGCCATCGATACTATCAGCTTTGCCTCAAGGGCAGCCACCAGTGTTGTCGGGACCTTCAACTTCTGGAAGTCGCTGGCCGATGCTTGCTCCGTCTTCTCTGCAGTCCAAAATCGAGCAGTTGACTTCCCAGCAGAGTCTATCATGGCCCTCATTGACGGCGGCGACAAGGAAGCCTACACCATCTTTGCCGATGTCGACAAAGTCGGTACTGGAGTCATTTCTGCAAAGGGGCTGTTCTCCGATGATGAGAGGCTTGGTGTCGACTTGACAAGATGCATCCATGCGACAATCTTGTGCCACAAGCGTGCCATCCATGTCTCAGCCCACGACCTCCATGCTCAGGCTGTTGCCTACTACAACCTCGGCTGGGCCGAACACAGAGCCCACATATGCCTGCCTTCAAGTATTAAGAAGAAGTCGAGTGTGTACCTGAAGACTGCCATGAAGTGTTTCAAACGGGCCATCGAGCTTGAGGCCGGAAATTCGGATTTTTGGAACTCGCTGGGTGTCGTGACAAGCGAGATCAGTCCTGCTGTGTCGCAACACTCGTTCGTCCGAAGCCTCCACCTTAACGAGAGGAGCCCAGCAACATGGACCAATCTTGGAACTTTGGCGCTTCTGCAGAACGACATGCAGCTGGCCAACGAGGCCTTCAACCGAGCGCAGTCAACGGATCCCGACTACGCTCATGCGTGGCTCGGTCAGGGTTTTGTGGCTCTCCTCTACGGAAAGACGAAGGAAGCAAGAGGCCTGTTCACCCATGCCATGGAGATCGCTGAGGCTTCTTCCATCGTCACCAGACGCCAGTACCCGTTGGCCGTGTTCGACCATATCCTGACTACAAGGTCCACCAACGTGGCATCCTTGATCCAACCAATCTTCGCTCTTGGCCAGCTTAATAACTTGAAACCACAGGATTTGGCATACGGACAACTGGCGACCCAATTCCTCGAGCGAACTCAAGATACTGTCAAGGCGGTTCAGATACTTGAAAAGATTTGCGGCATCTTGGAAGCCGATTACGAAGTGACGGAATCTCCAAAAGCTCTAGCCCAATTCGCGCTGGCCAAGACAGATCTAGCAAGATCGTACCTTGCTTCTGGTGCTTACGAGCAGGCTATCGAGTGCGGCGAGATGGCAATCCAGCTGAGCAACGACGAAGCGGACAACGAGCTGACCAAGGAAGAGCGCAAGAAGGCCCGTCTTTCCGCCCACCTGACGGTGGGATTGGCGCAATATTACAGTAAGGATGTCAACGAGGCTCTTCTGTGCTTCGAGTCAGCGCTTGAGGAATCGGACAACAACCCTGACGCCGTGTGCCTCTTTGCACAGGTTCTGTGGGCGACGGGCGAAGAGGAGTCTCGCGAGAAGGCTCGCGGTGCTCTCTTCGAGGTGATTGAGGACCAGCCCGACCACGTCCAGTCCGTCCTCCTGCTGGGCGTCATAGCCGTCCTCGACAACGACGAGGAATCTGTCGAGGCGGTTGTGTCCGAGCTTCAAGGCCTCCGGACCAGCCACAAGGTTGGAGATATTGAACAGTCTCACATCGGCGAGGTACTCGGGGCCATCACGAAACTCGGGGAGACGAGCACTGATGAGGATGTCATGACCCAAATCCAGACAGATATCATGCTGTATCCCCACTTGCCGCACGGCTGGTCGAACCTGGCGGAGTTTGGTGGAGAGCAATATGCTGCCGAGATGGCGTTGACAGTGGCGAAGAAGGGAGCGCCGCCCAGAGGAACGCTCGAGGCCGAGGATCTAGCCAAGGCATATGCGGGTACCGGGGTCGCTGCAGACGCGCAGACGGCCATTTTCTTGTCGCCTTGGAAGACTGATGGATGGAACTCATTACGGGATGCCGTCTACGGCAACTGAACCCTGCACTTGTTGAGTAAAGGAGTACGGAAACACGTAGGATCGAGTATTTTGGCGATATCAGACCAAAGCTCGGCAATCTTGCATTATGAGAGCCACTTGTGATTGTTTAGAAAGCCTCGATTACAGAAGCAGAAGAAGAAGAAAAACCTTGCAAAGGAGCACGTACTGCTCTATGGTAAACAGGTCAGGGGTATCAATGCCAAACTCCGAGTGATGCCATGTCGTATGTCTCTCCTCCAACCGTTCGAAGCTACCCCCGTTCGGAATCGACAGCTTCCTTTAACCTCGCCATTCTCCCCTCGGCCCAGGCCTTCTGCCAGGCATCGATCTTCCCGCCTAGCAGAACACAATTGTTCGACTCAAGCAGCACCGTACCCCTAGCGATGACCGTCCCTTTCTTGAGCATGATCTTTTCGCCAATGTTCGTGCTCCCAATGCCGATCCTCTCCATGCGTCGGAGCTCCATCGCATAAACCTTTTGTCCCTTGCAGTCCTGCAGCACGAGCCTATGCGTCGCGTTTCGTCTTTGCTGTAACTGCTGTTGCTGCCGACCCGCACCAACACCGGCGGGACCGGGACCGGGACCGTCGTCGAGATTATCGTACTCGGGATCATCAGTAGCGGCCAGCCTTACAACCCTCCGGCCCGACGTCTGCTCGCCCCTTGCCACGGCCTCGAGCTCCTCGACCTGCTCCCAGCGCGAGAGACTCAGGTTCTCAATGTCGAGGACCTGGCACGGGACGTCTTTCGGCAGGACCGCCTCGGGCGTCTCGGGATGAATCTGGGGGAGCACGGCGGTAGAGGAGGGGTCAAGGAGGTCTGCCGTCGTGAGGTCCGAGGCGAGAAGGCGCGCCTTTGCGGTGGCGATGAGGGAGGGGAGTGGAGGGGTCGGTACGCGCGAGGTCAGGGTCGTCGTCCAGGGGATGGAGGGGGTCGGGAAGGATTGAGAATTCAAAGAGGAGCGGATTTGAGTTGTAAGATCCATCGTGTGAGGTTACATGAGTTTGATTTCACATCGTGAGGGTGTGTGTTGTTCATGAGTTGCAGAAGGTCGAGAAGATGCGTTTGCCGAAGGCGAGAATGGCTTCAGTGGGGCACCGAAGGGTACTCCATATCCCTAGAATCCTGGGAGAACCGACCCCACTATAGATCCCCACGTTTAGCATGTGTCAATTAGCAATTAGCGCAGCCTCGCTATGCACCTGCAGTTCAGGGGGTAGTTTCCCCCACAGGAGCTTTTCCCGCCGGCCTATCGCATACAGCACCTTCATCCATGCAACTCCAGCCTCGCTTCCTCTGAACTGTCATTATCACGGGCTCCACGAATCCTTTCTAACATAACCCCCAATTGCCCCTCGGAGTACGCATTGAAACTAACAAGCGAGCGATTGAGTCGAGAAAGAAGGAAAGTAACCTACTTCCTCCCGTCGCAATGTCCACTATCGCGTCCCCACGCGAACCGCCCGCCCTCACCCGCCGCATCTCAGCACAACCACACACCCCGACGTCCTCGACCAGACCCTCCCTCGATGCCCCGCGATCCCTGACGAGCTCCCCGAACCCAGGCTCTGTCGCGGCGTTTGGAAACGGCACCGGGGGACCGCCGGCTGTGGGGCCCTCGAAGCGTGCAAACCGGGCCGCCCTCCGCGAGTACTACAATCTCAAGAAGGCTGCGGGCGTCGCGCCCTCCCTCGAGGTGACCGAGGACTCGGCCGACCGCGTCGGCTTCGCGGAGCACTCTGAGGTTCCGCCCAGCGAGCTGGATAGCCCGTCCTTCGATGCCGATGCGTACGTGCGGAAGGCCCTGGCGGAGAACACGCTCGACGACTTGTTGCGGGTGTACACGCGCGTGCTCGGGGAAATACGAGCGCTGGACGCTGAGAAGAAGGCGCTAGTGTATGACAACTACTCAAAGCTCATCTCCGCGACGGAGACGATCCGGAAGGTAAGTACCTGACCTTTGTACACGGGCCTTATAGAGAAGGGACAGAACACACAATATAGAAGAAAAAGAAGAAGAAAAGGAACAAGGACGAAGTTGCTGAGACCGGGACTGGCAGATGCGCGCCAACATGGACCCCCTGAACCCAATGGCCTCAACGCTCGACCCGGCGATTGCCGGCATCTACGCCCAGGCGAGCTCGATCCGCGACTCGCTGCGCAAGACCGTCGCGCCGCCCGACTCCATGGAGCGAGAGGACGAAGCGGCGGCGGCACGGCGGCGGAGGACGAGACAGCTCGCCAAGGAAGTGGTGGGCACGCCGGAGAGGTTGAGGGCACTAGTCAGGGAGGGGAAGATCGAGGAGGCCAGGAAGAAGTGGGAGATGCCGCGCCGACTGCTGGAGGTTTGGATAGAGAAAGGCGTCGGCGGGAAAGACGTAGTCGAGTGTCTTGAGGAGGGTGACGCGGTATTCGGAGGGGGAACTGGGGAGAGCAGCGTACGAACGTCCAAAGATAGCGGCAGCTCGTAAGGGCCCGTGTTGTGAGTTTTTACTTAATCATTCGGATGGATTGTTGAGGCATAGCGATGGAGTTTCTGGTGTTGGGGGCATGGCAGGCTTTTTTTCGATTTATTTTTTCTACTATCGGGTCAAGAAAGAAACAGAGGATAGATTCATCAAATCAAAACTGCAGACTGAGGCGATCAATTAAACAAAGCGTCCAATGATAGCAGCTTCACCCGACAGTCTGATTCGATGTCACAGGTCTCGGACGAGTTCGTCTTATAGCCAAGAATGAGATTTAAACATGTCTGCGATATGATCCTGAGATATTCGGCAAATACGTTAAAGGACTCGCCGGGTTATGATAATTCGACTGATCAGTACGAGGGTTCTTCTCTATTTTTCGTTTAGAGATGGCTGACTCGACCGTGCCTTCAGCCGCGTGTAAGCCCTTTTCTCTTCCCCCTTTTCTAGGGGCATCTCAGAACCATTTCACAAGCCGCGCTGACTTACAGCTCAGAGACATCCACAATTTCGAACGGATCCCGATCGGTCTCGCTGACGAGTACCTGAACGTCGACCTCCTTGCCCTTCAGCTCGCCCTCCAGCAGCGGCTTCATCACCTCCGTCAGGTAGCCCCTCTCCGAGTTGCTGTGGAACACCGTGACGACCGTCTTTCCCTCCTGCACGGCCTTGAGCGCGTTGTGGTGCGTCATCTCGCCCGTCACGATCACGTCGGCTGCGGCGCCCTTCACGACGTCCCATCCGCTGCCCGCACACACCGCCACGGCGTCGACGCGCGCCGTCGAGAGGCGGGCCGGGTCCGGGGAGGCGACCATCACGCGGCGCATGTCAACGCGCGAAGCGACGCGGCGGATGATTCCTGCGAGAGATTCCGGCTCGCGAAAGGTGCAGAGGAGGCCGTAACCCGAGCCCTCGAAGCCCGCGGGGGCCGCGGAGGAGAGCGGGTTGATGACGGTGCGGGTCGACGGGGACGGGGTTGAGGATGAAGTCGAAGGGCCACCGGAGACGATATCGCCGAGCCAGGTGTTGAGGCCGTTGGGGGCGGCGTCGACGGCGGTATGGGGGCAGTAGACCGCGATGCCGTTAGCCGCGAGGAGAAGGAGCGTCGCTTGTTGTGGGTCCTTTATTGTGATGGACTTGAGCCCGGAGAAGATGAAAGGGTCTGGAGGGTGGCTTAGATGGGAATGGTGAGGTCTATGGTGATCGGGGACTCACGGTAGCTCACGATGACGCTGGCGTTCTTTTGGACGGCCTCCTCGGCGACGGCGTAGGTGAGGTCGTTGGTGAGGAGGACGACTGGATTCTTGGGCTTACGGGTCTCGGGGGTCTCAATGTTGCCAAGGAGAAGCCCGACGTTGTCCCATCTCCTATCGGCGAGCTCCTCGGGGTAGCTGAAGGGGTTGTTCAGTATAAGCTTGCTCATGAGACGGGGTGAAGAGGGCGATTCTTACTGCTTGCGCATGGCATCCACCACCAGTGCGGTGAAGCTGGGAAGGGAGTACTTGTCGCTGGCCGCCATTTTCGGGGTTGTGTATTGGGTTTGGTGAAGGTAATGCGCCGTCGTGAAATGAGCTTGCAATAATGGTGCTCTCTTCGAAGAACGAATTGATTGGAGTCGAAACGTGAGTAAAGCGCCGCAAGTTCGACTTATATACGCGGGTGCCCTTGCAAGCTTGGAGGTCATGGAAGGGACGGAAGTGCTAGAGCCGGTGAGTAATGCGCCTCGAGCAGTTTATGCACAGAACCTGAAGACGCACTCTTTTCAATTGACTTCCTCCTGGTTCGAAAGGGTTAGTATGGAAGGACGGAAGCTTGGTTGTTTTGGGATGTTTGTTAGAAGTCAAGCAGGTTGCGTGGGAATATCTAGTAAATGCATATTCAGATTTCCCCCCTTTGAAGAGCTTCGTCTCGCTGGTCGTGTTGCATGACATAAGCCCCGCAATGACACATACCACACCTCCACTTCCAAGGTGTTTCTCGCCAGATCCCTCTCAGTCCAGTGAGAGTCTCTGCTGATTTGTTCGGGAGGTAGCAATGTGTTATTCATGTCATTAAGTCTTGGGTTCTCGCTGCGGGATAAGCAATTTGTCACACCGCAGACTGTAACGATTTGTATGCTGCAACAAACAGAGTATGACCAACGATGGATGCCCTCTCATCTCTGATGAGAGAGGTTGGCTTCGTAGTATTCGTGCTCATTGATGGGGCTTCCGGTACGCTTATGTCATCCGCTCTTCTCTTCGCCGAGCCGCTTTGTCAGCACACTCTGGCAATAGAAATTGTGGTGTTGAATCATTTTACTCCCTCTGGATCTTCAGAACGTCGTGAGGTGGCCTGCTCTTGTTACGAATTTATGTTGATGAAGCCGTTGCACTTAGATTTGCCAAGGTCTTTAGAGCCTGGTGATGCAACCGCAGGATCAGCCGCATGGGCTTCAATAGTTAGCCATGTACGGAGGAGCGTGTCAATAAACCGTGCGGAAAATGCCAAGACTAACCCCTGCAATTAACAGGGGAAATTGCAGGGGTATTGCAGGGGCACTTTCTTACGCCACTTTCAGCCAGCATTGCGAGAATCAAAAGGCATCAATAGGTGCTGTATTTTGAGGCTATTCAGGGCTCTGCAGGCGGCCTGTAGGAGCCTTAGAGCAGTATCTTCTAGCCTATTAACCCTCCTTATATTCATTACCTCCTTTAAGGGTAATAATAGCCTTAATATAGGCTAGGATACGTTCTATCTAAGCTTATATCTGTTCCTGTAGTAATGCTTCCTAGTATTCCTACTATACCTTAACTACTACTACCCTGCTTTTTAGTACCCCTTTTTGTATTGTAAATTACTTTATTTATAGCTAGTAGGGCTTAATAGGGTTAAGGCTAGGACTATTCCTATACTAAAGGAGCTTTTTAATTAAATTAGCTAAATAGGTGTAATAGATAAAATAGTAATTATGTACTAGAGCCTTATCCTCTTAGATAATAGTGCTAGGCTAGTACTTATTAATAATAAATAAGAATAGCTTTAGAAGGAGGATCTCCTTCTAGTATTTATACTAGTTAATTCCCCCTTTACCCCCACAGGTCAACTTTCCTATAGTAGTATTCCACCTCTAAGTAGGTTTGTAGCCTAGGGCTTATTAGAGGCAAAGCTAGGCTATCCTATTCTCCATCTCCTATTCAGATTGCTTAACAGGCTCCAGCTTAGCATTAATAGCCTTAACTTTATCGTCAGCAGCCCTCTTTTCTACTACAGTCTCAAGTAACCAGCAGTAAAAAAGGCCTTTTTTATCATACGTGAAGGAGCCCACATAAACTCTAAGTATCCCTTCTATCGTTCTCAAATACAAGACTTCATATAGGCCTCATAGGCCTATCTCCAAAGGTAGTAGCTACTACAGCAGTGGTTAAGCACAACAGATGTTTTATTAGACTAGACAACCTTCTTCTAATCGTTAAGAGTCTAGTAGCAATAAGCTAGATACTATAAAAGCCTCTATTTTTTCATTAAGGCTATAAAGCTAGGCTTCCTTATTAATTTCATTTTCTAGAAGCCAGCATAGTAAAGGATCTAATAGACAGTACTAGTAGAGATATCTAGGCCCTCTTCTACTTATATTTCACTAGCAATATTAGCGTAGGTTTTCTTACAGCCGTAACAGTCTCAGCACACCTTCTAAACAACTGTATTAGCTACAGCCTCTATTACCTTCTTCAGATAGCTAAGTTATGGAGCGTCTTTAACGTATTTAGGTTATATAGTAAATACTTCTACTGTAGGGTTAAAGCCTTGCTTTTTAGCCCAAAGGAGGATATCCTCAACTATATACTATAAAATCCCTAGGGCAATTACCACTTCGTCAGCAGACTTGCCCACTAAACAGCTACAAAGGGCTAAAATAACTACCTGTAAATAAGGGTTAATTTAAGCTATTGTTGTGAGGCAAAAGGTAGGCAAAAAGGTAGGCGTTAGCGCGTTACAACCAATTAAAAAGTGGTGTTTTTGTTGTTATGAAAAAAAAGGAGGAAAGTTAACAGGGGCCCTAGTTAGAAAAAAAAGGATAACCAAAATAGGCTTCTATTATTAGCTTACTAATGAATAAGTGGGCTGTGGGCGCCGGGGGCAGCCTTGGCACTTTCCGCACGGTTTATTGACACGCTCCTCCGTACCGAAAATAAAGTTAATTAGGCACTTAAGGCTGTCTTAAAAGGCTAGAGCCTAAGGAAGGTAGCTTGCATATATAGCATACTAGTCACCACCCTACATAACCAGATTACAGGCACCTAGGCTAGGCTAGCAGCATTTTCTAACCATTAAAGGCTTTCCCCTAGCTAGGAGGCTAAGTTAGCTAAATAGGTGTGAATCTAGCATACCCTTAGTGTTGCCCCAACCTATTAACAAGTGAGGGTATTTGCAGAAAGGATCCTCCATGCTATGGGAGATAAGGATCCTATAGGGAAGGGCTGGATCTAAGCCTTCTTGAGGAGAAATCCATCTATTAAGGTCCAGAGAAGTCGCCTTATTGACTCTAGACGTATTAATAGGGCATCTACTAAGGCTATTAGGGAATAGTTTAAGCTACTTGCTATACTAGAGATTAAGGGTATTAGTCTAGCTAATAGATACAATATAGATAAGACTAATACCCTTAATCTCTAGTATAGCAAGTAGCTTAAACTATTCCCTAATAGCCTTAGTAGATGCCCTATTAATACNAGCTAATAGATATAATATAGATAAGACTAGTATCCTTAAGGGCTAGGGATCTAATAGGCTAGTACTAGGGATAGCTAAGATAAAATCTATTTATAAGAAATAGTCTAGATTAAAAGTATAAGTATCTATTATTAAATACATCTATACTATTAAGTATACTCTAAATCCCCTTATTATATATAAGGGTAAGATAGTCTAGTAGTAGTAGTTTCCTCTAGATTTTAGCCTTTATAAAGGATAGTAGTTTACTATAATAGAGAATAGCTAGACTATAGATAATACTACAGTTAAATAGCTACAAAAGGTTTTTATCCCCTAGACTACCCCCTATACTAAGGAGGAGGCTAGACTACTAGTTGTTAATAGCTATAGGAGTTATACAATAACAGAATTTATGTAGCTCTACTATATTAATAACATCTACCTTCTATTCTTACCTCCACACACCTCCTATATCCTCTAGCTACTTAACTAGTTAGTCTTTCGCCTTATAAAGGTAGCCTATAGGAAGAAGCTTAAATATCTTAGCTATTAGAATAACTTTACTATTATAGGTAAGAGAAGCTTTCTTAGATGTTATTAGAAGGCTTATCTAGTAGGGCTAATAATATGGAATATTAAAAGTAGCTAGAAATAGATAAGGTTATAGCCTATCTCTATAGTAAAGCCTCTAATAAGCTCCCTACTACTCCTAATAATACTAAAGCTATTAGTATTATTAGATTAGGTTAGTAAAGGGTAGTTTAGAGGTAAGGAAGGAGAAGGATAGGTATCTACGTTGTCTGTAGTAGTATGGTTAACGCTAAGGAAGATGAAGGATCTAGCTAGCTAACTAAAGCTATTTATAGAGCTGGATAATGATGCCTTTACTTAATGCCTTCTATTCTAGAAGGTTAAAAAAGGCTTTAGTAAGTAGGTATATAAGCTAGTAACTACCTAGCAAAAGCTGGAGCTTCTGCAGGCCTAAGTCAATAACACTGCAGTAAGGAAAAGAAGGGTAGTCAAGCTGGATCCTAATACTAAGTTTGCGACTATCTCAGACGTGTAGAAGGCGTAGGTTGAGGCTGGTGAAAAAGAGGATGTGATAGCTGAATTTAGCGCCTCTGATAGCCCTAGTGAAGCTGAGGACTGTATTATAGTGGCATCTAGGCGTAGTTAATGGTTAATTGAAAAGGGTGGTGATGTTGTGGATAGCTTCATTTCGTGTGTTCCAAATGGGGGGGTGTTCCAAAAGTGGGTATGTTGACTTACAGAACTGAGGTTAGAGTAATTTTAGATTAATATAGTTGCTATCAACGTGATGCACATTCTGAAAACTCAATGTAGTATTTAGTGCTAATGACGTCGCCTTCCCCTATCCCCTCAACTGCGAGAAGGCTGCAGACCTACTATTTTCTCTGCACTACTTCACTAAGTAGAAGTACACAGTGCATTAGTAAATCTTTCTATCTTTCTATGTAGAGTAACACTACTTATACCTTTAGCGCAGGTATATCTACTATAGCTTAAGATACTATATAGAATCTATTTTATACTAGTCTCTATTTGGCTACTACCCTACACGTGCAGCCTTCTCGCGGTTGAGGGGATACCTGAAGAGCCTCGGCTCATCATGCCGAGACAATGACGGAAGTGGAACTCGCCCAATATGTACGAAGGCACCGCGGTGCCCTCCATGTACCTATTGCCCAGTTGATTGAATCCCACCTGGCAGTGCTTGCGATGATAATCCGTCGTCACCCAAAAGCTTGACAAGTCTCCCGTTTTGATCAGTTTCTAAGTCAACTCCTTCGTCCCATTCTTGTCCTCCCAGTACCTCCAGTCTTTGCGACTCCAATTTTCGTCCAGCTCTCTATCGTAACACAGTAATGAAATCCAGTGACCATCCATCAAGGAGAACTCGTAACCCCGGGGACGTGCTTGTGGGGGCGATGAGCCACAGTGGAGGATTACTCCAGCCGCTTGAGGTTGTTTCGCAACAATCAAGGCAACCAGAAGGCCGACTATGATGATGCCGGCAGAAGTTAACTAGACAGGATCCAGAGACGTCGTGTGATCGTAACTCTGGCATCTTGACCAAGTCTCCACATGGGAGGTTTCTCAACCAGATCTCCAGCTTCCTCCAAATCCATTGCCGGGTCGTATGGCTGAGCCTAATGTCCAGTGTTCTTACCGACTATATAGGCATCCAGGAGAGGGACGAGGAATTGTGAAAGCTTCATAATGTGTAAGACAGCAAAAGCTCAACTATTGTAGTAGCTGTAGTTAAAGAACACAAGAAAGGCTACAGGATGTATTAACCACTAGTCTCAACAAAAAGGGCAATGTCTAGAGAGAAAATAGGCTTATATACGAAACCAATAATTGTTGAAAAGTCAGGCTGTACTTATCGGCAGGTTTTTAGCACCAGCCTAAAATAGTAAACTAGGTGGACATTATACTTACTTCGTCGTACTTCGGAATTAATATTCAAATGTTTTGCTTTAAGTAACAGCCGGGAATTGTAGTATAATCACTAAACCCAGCAGTAAGTGACTTATAGCATATAAAACAATGTCACTTAAGTCATCAGCCCCGAAGATACAAGATTCTCTTTAAGCCCTGCAGTTGAGCAACTCCGAGTAAAATCCCGGGACGAGCTATTTACCGACTTGTGTTACAGGTCAACCTGCCCAGGTCCAGAACGCGTTCGCGACCACGGTTGCTGTCACAAGGTGATATAAGTCAACATACCCACTTTCGGACACCCCCTACATGCGGACACCTAAAAAATGAAGCCATCTCTAACATCACTACTATATTCACTTAATTACTACCCTCTTCTAGATGCTACTATAACATAGTCTTTAGCTTTACTAGGTAAATTAGACTTGCTGGATTTACCTGTAGTATCCCCTTTTTTACTAGCCTTAACCTATGCCTTCTGCACGTCTGAGATAGTAGTAAACTTAGTGTTAGGATCTAGCTGGACTGCCTTCCTCTTTCTGACTGCAGTATTAGTCACTTAGGCCTGCAGAAGCTCCAGCTTGTGCTAGGTAGTAGCTAGCTTATAGGCCTTCTTACTAAAGCCTTTTTTTACCTTTATAAAAAGGAGGTGTTAAGTACTAGCGTTATTGTCTAGCTCTGTGAATAGCTTTAGTTGGCTAGCTAGGTCCTTTACCTTCCTTAGCGTCGACTATACTACTGTAGATGACGTAGATGCCTATCCTTTAGCTTCCCTGCCTTCCTTACCTCTAGACTACCCTTTGCTAACCTAATCTGACAATGCTAATGGCTTTAGTGTTGTTAGGAGTAGGAGGGAGCTTATTAGAGGCTTTGCTATAGAGATAGGCTGTAACCCTATCTATTTCTAACTACTTCTAATGTTCTTAATTGTTATACCTGCAAGGGTAGCCTTATAATAACAGCCTAAGAAGTTCCTCTTGCCTACAATAGTAGAGTTA
>PUHP01000230.1:0-39976 GCA_006783085.1 Colletotrichum shisoi
CGCATAATCACTACTTTATCTATTACACCTATTCAGCTAACTTAATTAAAAAGCTCCTTTAGTATAGGAATAGTCCTAACCTTAACCCTATTAAGCCCTACTAGCTATAGATAAAGCAATTTATAATACAAAAAGGGGTACCAAAAAGCAGGGTAGTAGCAGTCAAGGCATAGCAGGAATGCTAGGAAGCATTACCGCAGGAACAGATCCAGGCTTGGATAGAACGTATCCCAGCCCATATTAAGGCTATCATCGCCCTTAAAGGAGGCAACAAATACAAGGAGGGTCAACAGGCTGGAAGATACCGCTCTAAGGCTCCTACAGGCCGCCTACAGAGCCCTGAATAGCCTCAAAATACAGCACCTATTGATGCCTTTCGATTCTCGCGATGCTGGCTGAAAGTGGCGTAAGAAAGTGCCCCTGCAATACCCCTGCAATTTCCCCTGTTAATTGCAGGGGTTAGTCTTGGCATTTTCCGCACGGTTTATTGACACGCTCCTCCGTACAAAAACGTGAATAAAGCCATGTTTGTCGAGCATCAACGCGAGATTGACAGACAATGCTACCATAACCTGCCTAGGTAGGTACAGATGCGTGAATCGGATTTACCACAGGTAAGTGGGTGTACCCTGTACTGTGTGGCTAGGACATCTGGGACAAACCAGGATAAAAAGAACGGGTCCGACGCTTGTGGGGTCTACCGTCGCAGCAGCTGTACCCGTTGGCCAATTAAGCCTGTTTGAGATGCTGCCTTGCGCGCGCACACTGTGCCTGCCGCCTGCCGCCTGCCGCCTGGCCATTCACGTTTTGCACAGGCGTGTTTGGGGAAGCGACGCGACTTAGGACGGTCGATAACGGCTTTCTCAGTCGAATCTTTCCAGTGACAGATTTCCCAGTGATTCCTGCCTTGCGCGCATCTCATCAGAAGCTATCGCCAAAAATGCAGCCCCAGTACCGCCAATATGCCGGCCATGCTGGCGCACCGCAAGTTCCCCAGCGGGCTCCACATGTACCAAATCAACGGAGAGGCGGCATCGGTATGCCCGTTCCTTCTTTACCCTTCTCAGCCTCAAGAGGCTTGAACATCCTTTTCCCTCCCCATCGCCTTTGTGTCTAGTCAGTTGCCGCGCGACATCCCCAGGCAAGCCCAAGACGACACGGCGAAGACGAGGCAACGTCAACATTCACTTGAGCTAACCATGCCGCCCAAAGGACCCATCATGCCCCCGAGCCACCATCCTCAAGCAGCCATGAACCAGGCCGCCATGGCGCAGCATCACCCCCCCGGCCAGGCCCTTACCAGCGAGTTGGCCAAGCGTCGAAGCAGAAAGCCCACCGACAAGACGTTGCCCGATGGCGTCGAGGATTGCATCGCAGACGCCGATGTCGCCCATAGATACAGAGAGTTACGCGACTTTGAACGTCGGCTGGACGCAACAATGACGCGCAAGCGTCTGGACATTGTCGAGACTGTTGGTCGCAACGCAAAGGTAGTGAGGAGCCTACTGGATGCCCTGGTTTACTGCGCGCGACACCGCGGCTGACACTATCATTTCAGCGCTATAAAACTCTCCGCATTTGGATCAGCAACACGGTCGAGGACCAGGCATGGCAGGGAAGCGGCCTTAGCGTCGACAGCTTCGACTTCACTCCCAGCGCCGAGCCTTCATACAAGGTCAAAATTGAAGGCCGTCTTCTTGAGGATGGACAGGAAGACGGCTCCGAGGAATATACGCAGAACTCGGATCACCGACAAAGCTCGTTGCCCACAGCCAAGAAACAGCGCTTCTCCCATTTCTTCAAAGCCCTGAATGTCGACTTTGACCGTACCCGCTCGAGAGCTGCCTCGGACCAGACCGTCGAATGGAAGAAACCTGCTACAGTGAACGCCGCAGCTGGCGCCGAATTTGACGAGTTTACCTTCAAGCGCAGCGGGGACGAAACCATGAACATTACCATCAATCTGCACCGCCAGGAGGATCCCGAGCGATACTTGCTGAGTCCCGAGCTGGCCGACATCGTGGACATGCCGCAGGCCTCTCGTCAAGAGGCGGTTCTGGCTGTTTGGGAGTACATCAAGATGATGGGTCTGCAAGAGGACGAAGAGAAGCGCAACTTCCGTTGCGATGAACTCCTGAAAAAGGTAGAGATATCCACTTGCACTCTAGAGTCATTTTACACGAGGCCTGACTTCTGTCGCAGATCGTCAACGGTAGTGATGTAGGAATCATTCCAAACCTCAATGATTACATCCAGCCTCACCTCCGGCCACTGCCTCCTGTCAGCTTACCTTACACCGTTCGGGTTGACGAGCAGTTCCACAAAGACCCCCAGCCCACCATTTACGATGTGCGGGTAGCGGTCGATGACCCCCTCAAGGCCAAGCTGGTACCCTTCGTAACAAACCCCGCGTATGCGAGCGCCCTCAAAGAAGTTGTTGCCATGGACGAGCAGCTAGCGACGCTAGTATCGGCTGTCGCCAATTCCAAGGCGAAGCACTCATTCTTCACGTCAATGAGCCAGGACCCTACCAACTTTGTGAGGAACTGGATGAGCTCGCAGAAGCGAGACCTCGAGGTAATCATGGGAGAGGCCACAAGGGGAGGCGGCGAAGATGCCACCGGGGACGATTGGAGACGTGGCGGCAAGGACAGCGTGTGGACATCTTCGAACGCGCGCGAGAGCGTCAGTGTCATGCTGGCCAAGCAGCCAACACAGGCTTCTAGGTAATAGAGCGCCATGGCAAGCTCCAGCGCACGTTGTATTATTCTTGATATGTTACAAGGGGCGTCCCCCTAACAAGGAGACTCGGGCTGGATGGAGGGGCGTCAAAGGTTATGGCTGGCTTCGAACGATGTGCGACATCAACTTATTTTCTCTTAATGCAATGGATAGTCGATACGATGGGCCATCGACAAGGGCGTTCTCCACAGAAGCAATATGTCCGATTCGACAAGTTGTTTCCGCCCAAGTCTGCGTTTCGGCGGGGTATCCGGTGATAAAGCCAAAGTCCGTTGCGGCGTTTCCCCGCAAACGGGACCGGGCCGGTGATGACAAACCATGAGACGGTATTTATAAGTTGATTACACGGCGCGAACTTCATCTCTAGAGTGGAAGCAGCACCTCGTCTTGCAAACGCCCTCTCCTCTTCTTTTTCTTCCTCTTCTCGGTACACAAGTGAACCATGACGTCGGTCTTCGCTTCGGGCAACACGGCCGTTATTACGGGTGGCGCTGGGGGTGTCGGCCTGGCCATTGCCCAGAAATGCGTTAGCCATGGCATGAAGGTTCTCATCGTCGATCGCGACACGGAGCTTCTTAGAGCCGCCGAAAGAGAGCTCGGCGAGACTGTCACCGGCTTTGAGCTAGACGTAGGCCAGGTTGAGGGTTGGGAAAAGCTCAAGACGGTAGTCACGGACTCATTCGGAAGTTGGTCAGCCCATCGGTAACAAGACTGGTCCACAAAGGCTGACTTTTGTTGACTAAAAAGGTCGCATTGATCTCCTGGTCCTCAATGCCGGTGTAGGAGGCAAGTCCAATTGGCAAGACCTAGTCAGCTTCCGCAGGATCCTCGACACCAATCTATTTGGCGTCATCAATGGCATCAGCAGCCTTCTTCCGCTCGTGGGCGACGGACAGTCGTCCAAGTCGGCCGTCGTCATTACGGGCTCAAAGCAAGGCATCACGAATCCGCCGGGAAACCCAGCATATAACGCCAGCAAGGCGGCAGTCAAGAGCCTCGCCGAGCAGCTGTCATTCGACCTAAGGAACACGGCTACGTCTGTGCATCTCTTGGTCCCTGGATGGACCTTTACCGGACTTTCTGGTTCAAGGTCTGGCGCGGAAAAGCCAGCGGCCGCCTGGACCGCCGAGCAAGTCGCCGAGTACCTGGAGCAGAAGATGGCCACGGGCCTTTTCTACATTCTCTGCCCAGACAACGAGGTGACAGAGAAATTGGATCGCTCGAGAATTCTTTGGAGTGTTGGAGATGTGACTGAGGGACGACCGCCCCTAAGCAGGTGGCGTGAGGATTACAAGGAGGAGGCACAGACCTGGATCGCCAAGCAGTTGTAAGTCTGGCCCCTGAGCTCGGCGTCAAGGTAGTGGGAATGCCGTATCCCTGGGCACCATTACAAGAGGATATGGAGCGTTTGCTTCTTTCGCTGTCATTTCTCGAATGATGAAGCGTTGTATATGATAAACCTCATGTTGGATGCCTTCCTTGTCTTGGGAATACCCCGCCACCTCGAACGCCGGACGCAAGTGCATGTCCCTTCGCCGCAGAACCTATTCTCGGTCTCGATCCTGTCACCTAGATTCGTTCTGTCAATGTGTCCACAGAGCCAATAGCCGCCACCAGGAAATAGGTACATCACGGGGCACGGCAACAGAGGCAAGAACATAAACGTATAAAATTGCTCTTAGCACGCAAAGTACATAGTAAATGGTTCCCTAGGCGGCGCCATCTTCTTCTACCCGCCTAGGCTTTCTTCTGTGTGGTATATCTAGGATGCTTTGCCTTTCCGCCCGACTGTTGTAACTCGCACAATCCCTCCACCACAGGGAGGGGCGTGTGTGGTATTACTCCCGGTTAATTTACAATTGTACAAGGAAGGCAAACGCTCCCACGGTTCTCTCATCCTGTCCATACCCATCTTTTAGATTTCTTCCCATCGCCCACTTGTCATGTCTGTGTAGTACTGATTGTCGTCTACTCGCCCTTCAGCTTGTCCTGCTTGACAGAGAAGGCCATCTCCAGGAACTCCTGCTCCTCCTTGTTGTGCAGACCCTTGTTACCAGCAGCAACGGACGCGCTGGGGCCACGGCCGGCGTACATGACATGCTTGCGGTCGTGGTGCTCGGTGTTGTTGAGCAGGGTCTCGAGGCGAGGCTGAGTGAAGCTCCAGGCACCAGCGTTGAGGGGCTCCTCCTGGCACCAGACTATGGTCTTGGCGTTGGGGTACTGGTCCAGGTTCTCCTTCAGTTGTTGCCAAGGGAAGGGGTTGAGCTGCTCGAGGCGGGTGAGAGCAACGTTGTCGATCTTGTTATCGGCACGGTACTTGGACAGAGTAGCCCAGACCTGACCGGAGCAGAGAATGACACGGTCGATCTCCTCCTTGGGCTTAATGGCACCGGTCTCGTGCTCGGGGTCGGGAATGATCCAGCGGAAGTGGGAGTCTGCACTGAACTCCTCGATGTTGGACCGAGCAAGAGGATGACGGAGCAAAGCCTTGGAGAAGAAGATGATGAGAGCTAGGTATTGTTAGCGGTCGGAAACAAGAATGGGTGCGCTGGGTTGCATGACGAGAACTTACGCTTGCGGAATTGACGGTGCATCTGTCTACGGAGAACGTGGAACAGGTTGGAAGGGCTCGTCATATAGGCGACCTGCATATTGCAGTCCTGGTGTTGACGCTCCAGCTTATCAGGAGAAGGGAAGACGCGGGGGTCCTCGTTGCTGAGTTGCAACCACCTCTCCAGGCGGCCGGAAGAGTGCTCGGGACCCTGGCCGTCATAGCCGTGGGGGAGAGACACGACGAGGCCGGTTCTCTGCATCCACTTGGCCTCGCCAGAGGCGATGAACTGGTCAATGATGCACTGTGCGTTGTTGGCGAAGTCACCGAACTGAGCCTCCCACATGACCAGGGCGTTGGGTGAAGACAAAGAGTAGCCGTACTCGAAGCCAAGGGCGCCGAACTCGCTCAGAGAAGAGTTGGAGATGACGAACTTGCCCTGGTCCTTGCTGACGTGCTGGAGAGGGGTGTGGGTGTCCTCGGTCTCCTGGTCGTGGAAGACGGCGTGGCGCTGGGAGAAGGTTCCGCGCTCGACATCCTGACCGGAAACACGGACGTGGTGGCCCTCGGTGACGAGGGAACCGAACGCCAGGGCCTCAGCAGTGGGGAAGTCAATGTTCTTACCCTCGACGACAGATTTGGTGCGGTTTGACAGGATACGCTTCAGGTTGCGATGAGCATGGAACCCCTCAGGGGTGCTGCCAATGACCTCTCCGAGATGGTTCAGGGTCTTGAGGTCAACGCTGGTCTCGTGGTGAGGGAGGACCTCGGTAGCAAGCTCCTTGGGAGACTTGAAGCCATTCCAGGCGGACGTGGTCCATTCCTTGGAAGTGGGCTGGTAGTCCTTGGACTTGGAGAAGCTCTCCTCCAGCATGCCCCAGACCCACTGTTTGTGCTCTTCGATGTCCTCCTTCGTGAAGCTGCCGTCCTCGAGGAGCTTATTGACGTAGATGGAGATCTGAGACTCGTGATCCTGAATGCGCTTGTACATGAGGGGCTGGGTGAAAGAAGGCTGGTCCGTCTCGTTGTGTCCGTGCTTACGGTAGCAGACCAAGTCGATAATGACGTCCTGCTGGAACTCAGCGCGCCAGTCGGCGGCCATCTGGCACACGAAGTTCACGGCCTCAACATCGTCGGCGTTGACGTGGAAGACAGGGGCGTCGATGGCCTTGGCGATGTCGGTACAGTAGGCGGTAGAACGAGCGAAACGAGGATCGGTAGTAAAACCGATCTGATTGTTGACAACCAGGTGAATGGTACCACCGGTGGAGAAGGCAGGCAAAGAGTGGAATCCCAGACACTCGTAGACGACACCCTGGGCGGCGAAGGCGGCATCTCCGTGGAGCAAGACGCCCATGGCGGTGCGGTGGGTCTTCTCATCGTTGTTGTAGTGCTGGATGGCGCGGGTCTTGCCGAGCACGACAGGGTCTTCGGCCTCCAAGTGAGAAGGGTTGGCCACGAGGGAGAGCTGGACGCGCTTGCCGGAGGGCGTAGGGCGCTCGAAGTTCATACCGAGGTGGTACTTGACGTCACCAGAGCCTTCGTCTTCAGCGCCGGCAGTTCCGGCGAACTCGCTGAAGATGGACTCGTTGGGCTTTCTAACGACATTGCTGAGAACGTTGAGGCGACCGCGATGAGGCATGCCAATGACAATATCCTTAACGCCATAATCAACGCTGCGGTCGATCAAAGCTTTCATACCGGGGACGAGAGTCTCGCAACCCTCGAGACCGAAGCGCTTGTCGTTGGGGTATTTTGTGGCAAGGAAGGATTCGAAACTGGAACTCCAGATGAGACGGTCGAGGATACGGCGCTTCTCGTCGATTGAGTACTTGAACGGCTGGGGAACCTCAATGCGCTCGCGCAGCCAGTCGCACTTTTCTCGGTCGGGAATGTGGATAAACTCGATACCGTAGGCACCGCAGTAGATCTTTTCGCAGGCGTCAATAATCTCGCGGAGAGTCATCTTCTCGCGGCCATCCTTCTTGAAGCGCGGAAGGATGCCGGGGCCAAGCTCGTACTCAGCATCGAGGTCCTTCTCGGAGAATTGGTAGTGCTCGAGGCTGAGCTCCTTGGGCTTGATGTTGCCGAAGCCAGCGGACTCGTTGCGGATGCCCAAGGGGTCAATGTTGGCCTTATGGTGACCGCGTGCCTGATAGGCGCGGACGAGGAGCTGAACCTTCAAGTGGTTGGTGATCTCTGAGCCCTGACCGAGGCCGGCGGCAATGCCTGGGACACCACCAGTGGCACCAGGGACCAGAGAGGGAGGAGGAGTGAAGGCCTGGGCGATGGGCATGTCGCCGTTCTCCATGTTCTTGAAGTAGACCTGCCATGAGACGTGAACGCTCTTGGGGTCCTGCTTCCACTGCATGTACATCTCATCGATGTAGTTGGCAGTGTTGCCCGACAGGAAGTTGTCATTGGGGTTGGGGGCGGAGTCGGTCGCGCTCGCATAGTGACGTTGGCCGGTCAGGGCCAGGGGACGACGGGCAGCGGCGAGCTTCCTCGACGAAGTTCGCGACGCGATAGTCGAGAAGCATGATTGCGAGGTTGTAGATTTCGAGGCATGAAGCACCCGGGTGCCAGCTCTACACACAGAGCTTCGCAACATGGTGGCGGATAGGGGGGGTGAGGAGGAAGTTAGTAAACAGGAAGAACATGGAAAAGGAAGAATACACAAGAGGACGGAACTTTGTCGGTCCTCGGGAGAGGGAGGTCGGGTTTGTACGGGCCTGCGGCAAATCTGGCAGACTGACCTGGGGACGGGTGGAGAAAAAATATAGCTGTCGTATCCTGGTCAGGCGCAGTGATTGGCTCACGTGGTTAAGAAAGAATACAGTACATCTCGCATTTGATTCGGCCGCGGGAGCTGTCAGCTGGGTAAAAATGGAGCTGCCTGACACAACGAGAGAAGTCTCTCGAGGCGCTGATGTTTGCGTCCTGTTCAAAGCAGGGGGGGAGTGATGGTTGGATGAGGATCCCTTGAGCTGCCCAAAAGCTAATCAAGCCCGCATTCGCGTTATATAACCCTCAACGCTGCCCATAGAGGCTATTCCCAACTTTCTGCAAGTCATGGCTCACTTAAACGCTAGACATCATGGTATTTATCAATGTGTTACAGCAGACAGTAACTGCTGGTAAGTTTGTGGTTAAGAGGGTATTTTTCTTCGCCGATGACTTAGGCCGTTAGTTGGGGGTGCCTGTCCACAACGACTCGACTGCTCTGGCGGCGTCGGCTTGTCGCCCAACTGTGGCTAGGCACAACCAAGTTACCAGGGAAGGAAAGTCTTTCAAGGCACTCGGACTCGCTGGACAGGACAAAACCTGCAACCCAGCTGGTCAAGCACCGGTGGACAATCGCATTCTATTGCTTGGGTGCCCAAACCCCATCTACCTCATCGCAAAACCCCCATTGAGGCGCTAAACGCTCATTTTTGCCTTGATCTAGCCACCACCCGACATACCATGCCTCTGAGGCGCCACCGGATTTGGCGGCATGTTTCTGATCTGCTTGATCAAGAACTCTCTCTCGTCGATGAATTGCTCGTCATCAGTTCTATCCTCCAAAAAGTGGGACAAGAACGTAAGTAGCTTTTCCCGGTTCATCAGCAAGATCTTTTGCACCGCAATTGACTTGTGCGGGTTCGCTACGAAGACCTTGAAGACGTGAAAGCCCTCGTACTGCACCATTTTGCGATCGTCCCTCAGAAGATTCATGCATATCTTGAGGTGCTCCCCGCGATCGACGTAGGCGGTCATAACACTGTAGTTCGATCGGTCCAGCAGGATTTCGCCAAGGAGTTTGATAGACTGCCGCTTGGTAACATAGCTGTTGGATTGTACGAGGATGTTGTTGTACTTGTCGAAGAATAGATCAAAGTTGACAGATAGGTATCTCGGAACCAGCTCCTTGTGTTTCGTGAGCAGTTCCTGTTGCGCCATTCACGTTAGAGGAAAGTATGACCACAAAAGAGCTTGAGAAGCCAAGTCATCGGCCGGGCATAGACTCACCCGAAATGTCGTGAAAGCATCTGCCGCCACCTCGAAGGAGCTCTTGTCGACCCAGTCAAAAAACCTCCAAAAGACGCCGTTGCCGCTCTGCCGACGGTCCCTGTCTATGAGATTGATGCCCTTGCTACTAGACCCAGACTCGTCGTCGTCGTCGTACAGAATGATAGCGGCAGCGGCCTCCGACTTCAGGACCTCGCGAAGGACGGTACCGGCAGGCGTTGCGCTCTCCTTATGTTCATAACCTCGACATAGTTCGAGCAGTACTTGTGGGCGATTGTTGACAACGTATGACAAGGCTATAGGGTCGCTTTTTGGAGAGGCGGTGGGCGGGCGGAAGCGGAAAACGTAGGAGAAGATTACTTGTGTATCTTTACGAGACTCGAATGGCAGACGCCAGAGGTTCACAGCAAGGAGGTATAGGAGGTCTTCTTCAATCAGCCCGGTGACGAGCTGGTATATCTGTTCGGGGCTGCTGTCGGACTCTGGGTTGAGATTAGTCGCGGATTGCCCGAGAAAGAAAACGGAAGAGAAGAGGTACCTTGTGTGCCTTGCAAGATGAATTTCATTTGGTTCAGTACCTTGGCGAGCTCCTCAGCCTGTGTAAGAAAAGCACGTTAGCAGCCCAAATTGATTTGAATGTAGATAACACAGGAGCATGTAACTAACTTTGGCGGGACCATTTGGACCTTCGAGCTTCGTTACATGATCTCTAGCCTGCTTGGGCAGGTCGACGGCGGGCCTCGTCCTAGCCCTGCCGAAGAGAAACGACATGGCGGTGGAGGGGGCGAGCACGGCCAGAGAGCGTGGGTTTGTGGTGTAGTTGATGTTATGGTGTTGTGGAGCAAATCCGGTAAAGTCGAGTCGATCGATCACGAGGGCGATAGGTGGTTGCCGGTCGAACGAAGAAAGGAAGAAGCGGCTCCCTGATCGTGATTGTCGAAAATTATACCTTACACCGGAGACGAAGCGGGTTGACACCTCGCGAGGAGATCGAGAGGGGTACTGTCGTGTGAGTGTGGTTGGCAATGCGTTTGTATGGTTTCGATTAGTATCTACTCGCCACCGAAGGCGGAAGGTACATGTGTGCAGTCGAGAGAAGGGGAAGTCTGGCAAAGAGAAGAAGGACAACTGGCGTGGTGCTAGGTTAAAGTCGAGTCGGGCGGGTGTTGTCTGATGATGATGATGATTGCTTTGAGATTGGACGGCGATGTCCCGCCACGGAGGATTTGGCGGCGTTGTTTGCGCAATGACAGCGGTTGCTTGGGTGCTAAGTCCCTTTCTGGGGGCACGAGGTACCTACTCCGCTGGTTTTGGCAACTTTTGGGTTGAGTCCCGCCTTGACTGGGGCAGACAGGCGGTGGCAGGAGGAGCGCAAAGAGTGGTTCAGCAACAGCTGCGTGTGCTCCCGTGCAACCGGCATTCTAGCAGTCAGTACCTCCGTACCTACCTAGACAGGTACCTAAAGACAGTTGAACTCCGCAGCCAAGAGCCCCTCTAGGCTTGGGTATGCACTTTACCTTGTAGCTACCTACATTTACTTATTGCCCAGCCGGTTGCCCCGCGCTTCACGTACCAAGTAGGCACGGTACCTCAGGCAAGGTAGTTAGGTAGGCAGGTAGGTGGGAAAGTTGATGGAGAAAAAATTACCCCACTGACTCACCCCTCGCACCAAAAGATCCAACGACCCCTCCAAATACCTCATGCCCCAAAGCCTCGCCCACCGAGAGAATCTGAACGCACTCTTTTGGTCTTGACTCACTCTGACCTGCGTCTTCTTCCCGATCCCTGTGAGCCGCTTTTTCTTCTTTTCTTACTTCCTTCCTTTCTGTTTCAGAACTCGACCTCGTACACCGGCAAGAGCCAGCGGCGCAACAGACCGTTCTCCGCCCCTCTTCGTCTCGAGGAAACACCGACGACAACATCCAGCCGTCTTCGGCGTAAGAATATTTGATTTGCCCGAACCACGCACCGCAACCCTCGTCGTGCACTGCCTTCGCACTCGACAACAACAATAACCTCCCTCAACATCATGTCTATCGATTTTCCCAAGGAGGAGGAGGCTGTCCTCCAGAGATGGCGCGAGATCAAGGCCTTTGAGCGCCAGGTAAGCTAGTCACACGTCGACCACGGTTTGGGCTTTCTTGATCTTGGCCGCCATGCTAACGTCCCCTTTGTAGCTTGAGTTGACCCAGGGAAAGCCCCTCTATACCTTCTACGATGGCCCTCCTTTCGCCACAGGGCTTCCTCACTACGGCCATCTGCTGGCCTCTACCATCAAGGACATTATTCCGAGATATTGGTCCATGAAGGGATTCCACGTCGAGAGACGTTTTGGCTGGGACACCCATGGCCTGCCTATCGAGCACGAGATTGACAAGAAGTTGGGAATCTCCGGCAAAGCTGCCGTCATGAAACTAGGCCTGAAGAACTACAACGCCGAATGCAGATCTATCGTCATGCGCTACAGCGAGGAGTGGCGCCACACTGTTGAGAGGCTCGGCCGTTGGATCGACTTTGACAACGACTACAAGGCAAGCATCCGTCTCTTGTCTTACTCTTGATCACTTTGTGCTGACATGCCTCCGCTCAAGACCATGGATCCTACCTTCATGGAGTCGGAATGGTGGGTTTTCAAGCAGTTGTTCGACAAGGGCGCCGTCTATCAGGGACACCGTGTCATGCCTTACTCGACAGCTCTGACGACTGCACTGAGCAACTTTGAGGCCAACCAAAACTACCAAGATGTCAGCGATCCTGCCATTGTCATCGCCTTTCCCCTGCAGGACGATCCCGAGACCAACTTGCTGGCTTGGACGACCACTCCATGGACTTTGCCATCCCACCTTGGCCTGGCCGCCCACCCTGACTTTGAGTACATCAAAATCGTCGACGAGAAGTCTGGTAAGAAGTACATCCTGCTCGAGAAACTCCTCGGCACTTTGTACAAGGATGTCAAGAAGGCAAAGTTCAAAATCCTCGAAAAGATCAAGGGCAAGGACATGCTGGGCTGGAAGTACGAGCCCCCTTTCAACTACTTCTATGAGGAGTATAAGGACGTCGCGTTTCAGGTTCTGAACGCCACCTATGTCACTGATGACAGTGGTACGGGTATTGTTCACCAGGCGCCCGCTTTCGGTGAGGACGACTATAACGTCGCCCTGGCCGCTGGCATCGTCACGGAGAGTAGACCCCCTCCCGATCCGATAGACGACGGCGGTCACTTCACTAGCCGCGTTTCTGACTTTGTCGGCATGCACGTCAAGGAGGCCGACAAGCACATTATCAAGCACCTGAAAACTGCCGGAAAAATCGTGGTTGATTCTACGCTCAAGCACTCGTACCCAATGTGCTACCGATCCGACACCCCCCTCATATACCGCGCTGTTCCGTCCTGGTTCGTTCGCATCCCTGAGATCATCCCTCAGATGCTGGAGAATATCAAGGGCTCTCACTGGGTGCCTTCTTTTGTCAAGGAGCGCCGCTTCGCCAGCTGGATCGAAAACGCGCGTGACTGGAACGTTTCGAGAAATCGATACTGGGGTACACCCATTCCTCTCTGGGTCAGCGAGGACATGGAAGAGCGTGTGTGCATCGGCAGCATTGAGGAGCTTCGGGAGTTGAGCGGCTACACCGGAGACTTGACTGATCTTCATCGCGACAACATTGACCACATTACGATCCCCAGTAAGATGGGCAAAGGTACCCTCAGGCGCATCGAAGAAGTCTTTGACTGCTGGTTTGAGTCCGGTAGTATGCCGTACGCAAGTCAGCATTATCCTTTCGAGAACGCTGACAAGTTCGAGAAGTCCTTCCCTGGTGACTTTATTGCCGAAGGTTTGGACCAGACCAGAGGCTGGTTCTATACCCTTCTTGTGCTTGGTACCCATCTCTTCGGCCGTATTCCCTTCAAAAACTGCGTTGTCAACGGCATAGTTCTAGCGGAGGACGGAAAGAAGATGTCAAAGCGTCTCAAGAACTATCCGGTACCTGACATTGTCATGGACAAGTACGGCTCCGATGCTCTGCGGCTCTATCTCATCAACTCGCCTGTTGTGCGTGCCGAGCCCTTGCGCTTCAAGGAGTCCGGCGTGAAGGAGGTCGTGCAAAAGGTTCTCCTGCCCCTTTGGAACAGCTACAAGTTCTTCGAGGGCCAGGTGTCCCTACTGAAGAAGGTCGAGAACATCGACTACGCTTGGGATCCCGAGGCCCTGGCGAGCAACGAGAACGTTATGGACCGTTGGATCTTGGCCAGTTGCCAAAGTCTGCTGCAGTTCGTCAACGAGGAGATGAGCGGTATGTAACCCCGATCTCGCCTCAACATGCGAACCTCACTAACACTTAATACCACCTCCTAGCATACCGTCTTTACACTGTCGTCCCTCGCCTGCTCGGCCTCATTGAGAATACCACAAACTGGTACATTAAGCTGAACAGGAGACGCCTCAAGGGCGAGAATGGCGTCGAGGACACGCAGCATGCGCTCAACACCTTGTTCGAGGTTCTTTTCACGCTGTGCCGTGGCCTTGCCCCTTTCGCCCCTTTCATCACCGACACCATCTACCAGAAGCTGCGCCCCTTCATTCCCAAGGAGGCCGAGGCCGAAGATGCGCGAAGCGTCCACTTTTTGCCGTTCCCCGAAGTACGACAAGAGCTGTTTGACGAAGTTGTTGAACGTAGAGTCGGCAGAATGCAGAGAGTCATCGACCTGGTCCGGGTCTCCCGTGAAAGAAGGTCTGTTGGTCTCAAGACGCCCCTGAAGACCCTTGTGGTCATCCACCGTGATCCACAGTACCTCGAAGATCTCGAATCTCTCTCATCCTACATCAGAGAAGAGATGAACATCAGAGACCTGGTGCTTACGTCTGACGAGGCCAAGTACAATGTCCAGTACAGTGTGACTGCAGACTGGCCAGTGCTGGGTAAGAAGCTCAAGAAGGACATGGCGCGCGTCAAAAAGGCACTTCCGACGCTCAGTAGCGACGCTGTCAAGGAGTACTCGGAGAAGAAGGAGATCCTGGTCGACGGAATCAAGCTGGAGGAGGGCGACCTTGTGGTGAGGCGCGGGCTGAAGGAGGACGAGTCTTCTAAGAACCTGGAGACGAACTCTGACAACGACGTGCTCACTATACTGGACGCGGGGCTGTATGTTGAGCTCGCGCACGAAGGTCTCGCCCGGGAGATCATCAACCGTGTGCAGCGCCTGAGAAAGAAGGCCCAGCTCCAGCCTACAGATGACATCAAGATGGAGTACAAGGTCATCAACGACCCTGACAACATTGGCCTTGAGGAAGTGTTTGTGTCTCAAACCAAGGCCATCGAGAAGGCTTTGCGGAGACCGGTCGACAAGCACGACGTCACCAAGTTGGAGGGCGAGATCTCGACGAAGCAGCAAAAGGGATTGATTATGGAGGAGGAGCAGGAAGTGCAGCACGCGACATTCTTACTTCGCCTGCTCGAGTTGTAGACATTAGGTGCCAAAGTTGATGGGGCGCTTACTGGCAGCATAAACAGACTCTAAATGACTGTTGGCCATGTCGAGCGCGGACCTGGAACCCCCCCCCCCCCAAAAGAGAGGCAAAATTCACATGTTTTACAATCGAATTGATTTCTATTGTGTTTCTATCACGCTCACTTCGTCTTCCGGGCTGCAGCCTATCGCCGGGGCCGTAATTAGTGATGCGATTGCCTCAACCACAACTGGGGATGACGGTAGTGGCGGCTTACAAGGTAACAATCTTTTAGCCTTAGAAACTCCTTGACGCACTTGTCTTTGTGGACGGCATTGTAGTCGGCAACGATACACTTGCCGTATAACGAGGTCTATGCAGTGATCAGTGTTCTGCCTCCGACGAATGACCAGGATCATTGAAGGGGAAACCGACCTCGACCGAGCATTGGCCGACTGCCGCAGCGAACTTCTGGATGGGCCGCGTGCGTACCATGTCCACCTGCTTTGTGGATTTGGATAATATAAATTCAATAGATCGGGACAGTTGGATGTGGCGTGGTACAATGCAAGCTGAGTGACGGATTGATGTGTGTTTGTAGGGGCAGCGCGGATGACATAATACAATGAATGCAATGCCATGCATGTACGGATATGCAAAACAAGAAGAAAAGGGAGTACAGAGTACAGAGTACAGAGTACCGTACCTCATCGCCGTTTTTGTTTGTTCAGGTCAGGGCACAATGTGAGGGCCTTGTCATGAACAGGGTATCCGTTTCAAAGCATATTGACACAGGGCATAGCACATTGACCAATCAATCCCCATCGCGACGCTAGGATCATGATGCAGCCCAGCCAACGGCAGGGTCAAGGAGTAAACAGAAAAGAAACTCTGCTTAGGCACAGAAAATGGGAGGTCGGGGAGCTCCATTCGCTCCAACGCCACTACACCTACCTTCCTAGCTAGGTACGACCTTAGCCGGTTCCCGCACGTCGACTTTGACCGCAAACCTAACCCTCGTCGACCATTATTCCTTCAACTATCGTCCTCGCCCTTGACGTTGGCCAGCTGCACTCTTTTTGCAGCCTACTTTACGCACGGTGGACATGGCAGGCTCAACAGCGCCACGCCCGATCCAGATTCGTTGCCATTGTTCCCGACCTTTCAGCGCTCTTCCGCGAGTCTTGCGACGCGACTGAACACCCGCTCACCTAGTTGGGGGAAAAGAAACACCAGGATAATTCGCCCTGGGCTGGGTCGCGACAACCCCCCTTCTCCCGCTCTTTCAGTGGCCGTGGATACATGCCTTTGTCGCGCTCGAATGCCTTTTTAGCATCATTCGCTTACAATTCCTCTACACCAACTTCAAGTTCTGTTCTTAGCGACACGACTGCATCTAGGCCCAATCGCAAACCCAGCCATCACTAACACCACTGGAGAGCTCTTTTACCACCATCTTATTGTGCTCCTAGCTCGGCGCCAGTTCACATGCCGTCGCTGCCGTATCGCCCAGCGCTGGCTCCTCGTGACGGCATATCCAGCTTCGAGTCTGTCCAAAGCTCCGAATTCTATTACAGTGACGAAGGTGAGTGCGCTTCTATTTGCGCTATCTCAGCCACTCTTTGGGTCTATGCTCGCGCCTTGCGAACAAACAAACCCGTAAGAGCAATGCGACTAATGAATCCTCGCAGATGTTGCTCTTCTGCATGATATCGTCACGGCCGCGCAGGAAATTCTCGAATTCCTTCCCGCTGGAGAGCGATTGGCAACAAACGCACTATTCCAGGCCTACGACGACATTCTGCCGCTCCATGGCTTCGACCCGGAAAAGGACCAACACATTTCCCGCCTCGTCTTTCGGATTGGCGGCGAACGCGGCGATGGATTGCTCGTGGAGAAACTCCGCGCCGTCCTATCAAGGATGGGTATCGGACTCGAATTCGACAGCCGCAGCGACGGCTCCAAGATTCTCTCGGACCATGGCAACGGCCCAGACTTCCACAGCGGTTCGCGTCACGAGGGGTCTGTTCAGCAGTCGCTCTCCCTATCGGCGACCGATCGCAACTCTGACTCGTCCGAAGATGAGTCCTCCGAAGATGAGCCCCCCCAGCCAGCCCATCAGGAAAAGGTCGCGTATCCTCGTCATCCGGCATCGCACGAGACACACCACCTGGGTGATTCCGGATCTCCCCCAAGGTTGACGCGCACCGACCTGGGGTCGAACTCGTCGAGTTCAGAACCAGCCACTTCTATCAAAGACCCACAATCACCACCGCCGCCGCCGCCGCCGCCACCACCACAAAGTCATACGACCTTGGCAGTTGAAAACACGGAGCAAACTGACGAAAACAACCATTCGATTGCCGGTAACAACAAGCAACAGGTCTCTGGCGATACTACGGCTAAGCCTGTAAACCCTCCCATCGCCGCTCCCGCGGAGAACGAAAACAAGACCCCGGCGCTCACTCGGTCCAAACCGGTGCGAAAAGTGAACTGGTTACTACCGCCGGATAACACCACTGAGCCGAGTGGAAATGGCGGCGGAGTTGCCCATCTTGAGAACGAGCCCGTAGTCCGTGAGCCCGATGTCCAAGAGCCGGCGAGGCATGGACTTGCCGTTGAACAGCCTTTTGGGCATAAGATGGCGATTCAGGGGCATATCACACACAAACCAGCCGAACACCCTTTTGAGCAAGGGCAACCTGTCGAAGAACCTGGCAGCCAGGTCGAACAAGAGGATGGACAGGAAAATGACCTGCAAACACCGGAAGACCTGGAAGCTGAGGCACGGTATGCCCTACTGGAACGACGATCGCGAAAGTCAGCCGGGTATTTGCTACTCCTTCGAGGAATATCCCATTGGGAGCAACATGCTCTGGACAAGCTTGAACGGACAGCTGTGGCCAGGAGACATATCATGCGGATGCGTCACTTCGATTCGTGGGAGCTCGTGACGGCCGAGACCAGGTTCAAGGGCCGTCGCATTTTTACCACACGACTTCTAACCCTGTGGCTCAGACGCGCAGACGAGGCGATCTTGAATGGTCATTGCGCCTTAGCTTCTGCTCAACGCAAATCCGTCCAGAACGCTCTCAGCCAATGGTCTGCCTCTTGTCCAACTCACATTAAACCTCAACATCCGTTCCGCCCCATGAATATTTATCTACAACACTGGCATTCAGCCTGCGTCATATCTTCAAGACTGCAGCCACACATTGAAGCCCTACGTCAGAGGCAGGAGTTGTCACAGGCCACCAGGATATGGCACCGTCAGGCTTCATCGCACATCAAGGGCGTTGCGTCGTTCCGCCGATTCATTGTGGTCTGCGGTTCCCTGAGTCAATGGCATTTGTACACTCGGGTTGAGTTCTTCAGGGCCAAGTTGAGAGTCAGTCTCCTTCGTAGCTCGATGTCAAGATGGCAAGCCGCTTGTCAGGCACCGCCATCCCTTGGCGAGGCCAATTTCTACGGCCGCGGCAAGCATGTCGACTCTCAAGGTGGCCAAGCGCCACGGGCACGGCAACCGCGAGGCGGGATATTCCTCATGGACTTGTCAGATCGCATGCTAAAAACTAAGGTCTTGGGCAATTGGAAACGGCAGGCTTCGGTATTAGCCAAGACGAGCACAAGATCTCGCAGGTTTGCAGTGCATCAAGGAGCGCAAAAGGCCTTGGAGTCATGGCATTTCGATGTTGATTACAACAGAAGCCTCAATATGTGGTCCAAGCGTGGGTGCTTCTACGTCAGTGCCACCCGCGCGTTGAAGACATGGCGCCTAAAGGTATCCTGGAGATCCAGTACTCGAAAATTATACGCGCAGTGCAGAAAACACGTCAAGGCTACCTTTACCAAAGGTCACCTCGGTCGCTGGAAGACAGTTACTCGTGCACATGGTAACACCAGCTGGGAGGCGATTCAACATCACGGTGTGGTTGAACGGGCTCGCCTCGTTCGCATGCTGGAAACATGGGGAGAGGAGAGCAGAAACGATTGGGGTGCAGGCAGGCTTTTGACCGCCGCATGGGTTAATGAATGGCGGAGCATGTCGCAAGATCAGGCGGGGACGCAGGACCTTGCCAATCAGGCCTGGGAACTGACACTCAAGTCTCGGTATTGGAGTCAGTGGCAATCGACCTTGCTACAGCTCAAGAGCCGCGAATACGTCGCACTCGATGTCCGGGAGAGGAACAGTAAGAAAGTGGTGCGGCGACTTCTGCTTCGCTGGAAAATGAATAGGGATTTCTCCACGTCGCAGCAGTCGACGGCCACGCGACCCAACCTTGCAAGTTCGCGGAGAGGTGTTGGGTTCGGACTCGGTGACAGCTCGGTACCACTCTCGAGGGCAGTTCACGAGCGAGCCGGCGGTTTATCACTCAGGGGTTCCAATATCCAAGAGGTCGGTCCGACCGTCGAAGACGAGGATCATGACGGCGTGGGGTCAGGGCCCGACGTCGATGGGGTCGTCATGGACACGCCGACGCGATGGACAGGCATGGCATCTTCTGTCAGGCTGCCTTCCATGACACCATTCGCGCCGCTAACGACGCCGTTCGAGCGGCAGCTTCGGGAGCGTTACAACCAGAGCATGCCTCCAGCTCCAACAGGCCAGCTGAGCAGGCTTTCCTTTGCCCAGGCGCAGAGACTCTCCGTGGCAGATACGCGACGGGCGACCGATGATAGCATGCCAGAAGGGTCCAGCAGCAGAAAGTAGGAGATGATGAAGGCTCTGGATGAATGGTTGGCGGGGGATGAACAGCCCTCGACGAGCATGGATTATATGATGCGGTCTTGTAGATTTTATTTTGGTTGTCGGAAACCATTAATGAGTAGATGAGGACTGCTTTTGTGTCTCTTAGGAACAGTTTGAGGGTGGAGGTTGGATGTTGGATGTTATCTGCTTGTCATGTGGTACAGATGAGGAGCATCACGTCCATCAGTAGATGCTCACTTGGGTAGGGTACCTAGGAGGCGCTTTCAGGGCATTCGACACAACAAAACTGGGGTAGGGATATATACTTGAATGCTGGCGTCATTGTTTGGCTGAGGTCCGGGGTGCTTTATCTTATCGCGGTGTTTGTTAGGTTGTGACGCGCTCCTGAGCCCCCCCTTCGTCAGATGTTCTGGGATAGCAGAGGTACGTATCGCCGACATGCTAAATCAAAGCCCAAACTAGGTATGTGAAGCACTTCAATTGAGCTACTTACCTACATACCTGCCTACCTTACCTTAAGTCCATCTTTCGCATAGCTCAGCTCGCACCTCACCCCATCTCAAGACAACCAACTCGGTCCTCGGTCCATACCACCTCGACAGCATCCAAACAACGCAGTCAGCACTGCGTTCCCTGACACTAGCGCCACTTCTACCTACCTGAGCAATGCTGCTGTGGTCCTCTCGCTAGTAGGATGAGAGCAGTCCTCCCAGGTAGACCGAGGTCTGGGCTCCAAGCTCTTGCGACGGGCTTCTGGGACAAGAGACACTTCAATGTAAGAAATGAGCACATCCCTCACTTCTCTTGCCCTTGTTATTGTCGTCGCCGTCGCATGTAGTGCTGACAATTGCCCCCCTGCAGGTCTACATAACCGGCAGCGCATTTACCATCCTCACCGATCCAGATACCGTTCTCCAGACCATTTACGACGACGACCCGAGTCATTTGCAAGCCGCAGCCTTCGATGAATCTTCGGGCAAGATTGCCACCTGTACCAAATCTGTCGTAAGAGTCTACAGGCCGTTTGGACAGCCAGAAGATGCTCCTAAGGTGCGTTGAAGCCGACGTCCCTCCGCTGCATCCATCACTTTTGGCTCGCTGTACACAGCAGCTAACGAGGCATCTACCTTTAAGTGGGGCCTTCAATCATCATTTCCAATTCCCGATCCTCAAATTGCCGCCGACGGCGTCTCCTTAAGCTGGGGCGGTACTGAAGAGCTCCTCATTGGCCATTGCGCCCTCTACTTGTACTCGACCATTGGCGAGCCCGCGCAGTTATGGAACAAGCCTGTCCCGAACCCCCTGAAGGTCGCAGAGCTCTCGTACGACTCGGCATACATAGCCTCGGTTGGACTTCAAGATTGTCTAGTCAAGGTCTGGCGCCGATTGACTTATGGAGCCGACGATGTGCGCTTTGACCTGGCCTACTTGCGCCACCCGGACGTTATCACCAGTCTTCAATGGCGGAAGCCTTTCCATGCCGAGCAAACGGTCGAAAACGCTCTTTATACTATTTGCGCCGATAATGTGGTTCGCGTTTGGATAGGCGCAGATACGCATGCCTCTGGGCACATGAATCTTTGGGGGGCCATCGATTTGACCTCTGAACTCCGAGAACATAGCCTTAAATCTCCCCTTACCAGAGTACCCCTGGTTTCATTCATTATCGACGGGAGAGAGGTTTCAGCTGCCGCCGAGCTCACTGTTCAGCGTCGTCCAGTTCAGGAAGGGAAACGCGACACTGCTCTCGAGAACTTAATAGCCCTTGCAAACAAGAGCCCCGAACTTTGTGTTGCTTCCGATGGCGCAGGAAACATGACTATATATGCTTTCGAAGACGTTGGTTCGAGAACTAACAAACCAAAGACCGCTGTCAAAGTCGCAAGCTTCGAGTCGCATCTACTCGACATCCGGTCTGGCCTACACGTTCAAGTACAGAGCTATTGCGATCGACAGACCGGGCGGCTACATATACTGGCCCATGACTTTGATGGTCAGATTCATGTCTACGAAGCGGACTTGGTAGAGTTTCTCGATACCATCAACGAGCAAAGCCGTCTCACTCGGCGATGTGTCTGGTCCGGTCATTCGGCGCCCATCAAAAAGATGGTTCGAAACTTCAGTGGTCGAGCTGTTGTGTCTAGAACGGAAGAGGGCGAATGCGTTGTCTGGACCCACTCAGAGAAGAACAACCTCTCGCGGCAGAGCGTCATTCCGGGGAGCGCTCATATTCATCGGATTTGCGTCTTACGCAAGGGTCGTTTTGTTGTGTTTTTGGAGCATGACACCATCTCTCTATGGGATTGCCGGCCACAAAGGGCAATTTTATTGGAGCGACAGCCGTATGAGATTTCAGGGAAGCCACTTTGTCTCCTAATTCTACCACGGCAAAGGGTTGAAAATTATGCCGTTGCACAGATTGCTGCGATTACCTCGGAGCAAGAAGGACTTGTCTGGGAGGTCAACCTGCCTCGGTACTCGCATCAGCGTACTGAGGCACGCACTAATGGACAGGATGAGACGTCGATACGAGAATTTTGCAGGTTCAAATTGAAGGATGCCGAAGGAATCGCCTACATGCTCCCTGTTGATCCGGCAGGATCCGCGCCGGTAACATCAAGCTTCCTGGATGTTTTTGCCAGGGATATCGCCATATCTTATACCCATACCGGCCGAGTAGATTTCTGGACAGCTAGGGTGGACAGAACGGGGAAACACGTTGGGTGGCTCTCCACGTCTTCAGCAGAGACCGGTCTTTCGGAGCCGGCTCTCGTCAGTGGAAGCACTCTCAAGAAGGCTGCGCTCGTTGATTCGGGGAGGTCGCAGCTATTCATATGGGACATCGGCGGCGCTCGGCTTGAGTTCACACAGGACTATGGTACGCACAACACCATCCAGGATCTTGACTGGACCTCAACGCCAGACTCGCAATCGATACTTGCAGTAGGTTTCCAGTCCAGGGTGGTCCTGCTTTGCCAGATGCGTTTTGACTACCTGAACAAGGGGCCGGCTTGGGCTGCAGTCCGGGAGATCAGCATTCGTGAGTTCACGCCTCATCCAATAGGCGACTCTACATGGCTAGGTGACGGGCACCTCGTCATTGGTTCCGGCAACCAGATGTTTGTTCACGGGAGAGACTATGACTTATCCAGTTCTCTGGTCAGCAGCCTACAACTTCCACACAAGAAGAACGGCGTCTGGGATCTTTTTGAAGCCGTTCAAAGGTTTAATGGCCCGCTGCCGGTTTTCCATCCTCAATTTCTGAGTCAATGTATCCTTGCCGGCAAAAGCACGGTAGTGCGGAACGTGCTCATGTCTCTGCATCAAACACTCAAATTCCTCATTGCCGGTGAGACAGTTGATGACTACCTGGGGTTGGATCCGGCAGTTTTTTACACGGTCGAGGTGGGCACTTTCATCTATTGCAACCACCAGTAGATACCCCTCACTGACGTCGCTGCCAGGTATCACAGGCGTCAGAAGCCCATTTGGGGTCTCACTTTAGCCTTCAAACATCCAAAGATGAGGCAGACGAAACGTTTGGCGAGGAGACTGCACATGCCATCAACGAGCGTCTGACCAAGGTCGGCCTTCGACAGCTCTCGGGACACGAGCAAATACAATTAGCGGATATTGTGGAATGCGTTGGCCTGGTAGAAAAACAACGCAGATCACTCGACGAGAACGGAGCTCGTTTCATGTTGTTTTTTCGTCAGCATGGCCTCCGCAAGGGTCGGACAAGCGAGATCCAGATGTCGTGGCGAGAGATTAACTGGGCTTACCACTCAACCAGCCAAGACATTCTCACCGACTTCGTTATCAAACAATGTCACGGCACCGTTCGCTGGGAGGATGCGCGAGAGAGCGGCATGTTCATGTGGCTTAGTGACCTCAACGCTTTGGTGAGCACCCTCCTGTTCCTTTGGCCAATGGCTGGCACAACGTAGGCTAACATTGCCTGCAGCGCACGCAATTCGAGAACGTGGCTCGCAACGAATACACCAAGAGCGACATGAAGAACCCAGTAGATTGTAGCATCTACTATCTGGCCCTGAAGAAGAAGACAGTTCTTCAGGGGCTCTGGCGCATAGCTCACTGGAACAGAGAGCAAGGGGCAACGCAAAAGTTGCTGGCTAACAATTTTGAAGAGCCCAAGTGGCGGACGACAGCTCTGAAGAACGCTTACGCCCTACTCAGCAAGCGACGGTTCGGTAGGTTACATGCGACTTGACTCATACTCTGATGCTAATGTTTGTGGCGTGCAGAATATGCGGCAGCATTCTTCCTGCTTGCCGATCATTTGCAGGATGCTGTCAACGTCTGTTTGAACCAGCTCAAGGACCTTCAGCTTGCTGTGGCAATCGCGCGTGTGTATGAAGGTGACCAAGGTCCGGTGTTGAGAAAGCTCTTGGAAGAGGAGGTGCTTGCTGTGGCAGCTAAGGAGGGCAATCGCTGGCTCGCGTCGTGGGTCTTCTGGATGTTGAACCGCAAGGATATGGCGGTCAGGGCTCTCATTGTAAGTCGCCACCCTATCGACCCAAATAGCGGTTGCTATCCTCTAATGCGCGCCTTTTGTTGTAGTCCCCCGTCTATACCCTGGTGGAAACGCCTTATGCCCCTGATATGAGATCGAAACTCTTCTTGACGGACGATCCAGCGTTGGTGGTGCTGTACTCGCAATTACGACAGAAAACACTCCAAACACTGCGCGGCGCGTCAAAGGTTACCCCACGCGTCGAGTGGGAATTTGTTCTTCACAGCGCCAAGCTCTACGACCGTATGGGTTGCGATCTTCTCGGTCTGGACCTGGGTACGTACCCCACATGGCTGCTTATATATCAGAGTTCAAGGCTGACAAGCTTTCAGTTCGCAACTGGGAGTTCTTAAAACCAGCATCAAGCATGACCAACGGTTTAGGCGGCCAGGTGAATCCGCTAAAGATGCTACGCCGACGTAGTTCGCTGGTGGTGGCAGACTTGCCCATGTCGAGCCTCCACGTTGCAATGAGATCCGGCGGATCGGGAAAGCAGTCGACTACTACAATCTTCCAAGAGCCAGACTCGAGCTCGCTGCTCGACAGCTTCGGGTTTTGAGAGGGGTTCTAGAAAGCAGTAGCTAGCTCGCTGATTAGTAGCTTGAACATGGTGAATAGTAGCAGGGTTGTATGAGATGCGTGTGGCAAGCCGCAAGGCATCAATCAGCCTCGCTGAACGAGCAATCTAAGTTCAGTTCTGATAGCTCGCTGTAGTGAGTCCACAAGCGTTGTTGTTAACAAGTGGACACCAGCAATGAGCGAGAACAGAGGTTAGTGTGATTACTAAGCAGCGACACCTTTACTTCATTGCTGCCTAGCACGTCATCGTCCAGCTCAGTTCCAACGTTCCAGGAAGAAAGTACGGATACTGAGTACATTTTCCAGCTGGGCTAGGTAGGTCGGTACAAGTACGCATCTGCCTTCGTGTGTGTTTACTGTTTGCCGAGCTCCGTCCGGGCCGTGACCTGACTCGGATTAGCGTTGGACTCAGCGACTGTGTCGGCCTCCACACGCTGACGGTGAGATAAGGATTCAATTACGGATCCCGTGTCACAACTTCGTGCATCATTGGGGGAGGGGGCTTCGTCGACGCTCTGTTGCGCCGTCTTATGTAATTGAGTATTCGACTTCCTATTTCATCAAGCACGACATACCGCCTCAACCGAGCCGAGTGAACCACACGGCACCCTTTCTCTGCCTACTCTCTGTCTCGTGGCTACTCTCATCCCTTTTACAAGCATTCTCATGCACATTCCGCGGCCGATAACGATTCGAACGTCGGGTTGTCTCATCCATCACAGAGTGAGGTTGTAACGCTCATTCCTCCTCTTCTACCCCAACCACGGGAATCGGCCTAGAGTTTGCAACCCTTGGCGGCCCTCGTCGGTTCTCCTTCGCACAACGCTCTCAATCACCACGTGAAGAAGTGAACATGGCTCCAGACCGGGGATACCGCGACGATGAAGGCGGGCACGATGGCCACAGGGTTGTCAGATCTAGCAGTACTATCCAGATCCACGACGCCAACACTGCGAACACCCTTAAGCAAGGACCCGTTATCAACGGCCGCAGCTTCACTCTTCGCGGTGTCCTTGTCGGCCTTTTGGTCGGCCTCGTCATCTGCTTCTCCAACATGTATTTTGGCCTACAGACTGGATGGGTAAGCACCATGACTATGCCGGCCAGTCTGCTCGGCTTCGGCATTTTCAAGGCGCTTTCTCGCCACCTGTTGTTCCCCTTCAGTCCTGTCGAAAACGTACTCGTTCAGACCGTGGCTGGAAGCATGGCCATCATGCCACTCGGCTGCGGGTTCGTTGGTGTGGTAGGTATCCCTATCAACTGCTCTTCCCCTGCTGCCTGCTGCAAAATGTACGGGGAAATGGACCAGACCGATGGCTGACACGTTCTTCAGATACCCGCAATGAACTATCTCCTAGCTCCCGAGGAACAAGGACCCCTCAGCATCCCTCTCTGGAAGCTGGTCCTCTGGTCCCTGGGCCTCTGTTACTTTGGCGTTGTCTTTGCCGTCCCCCTGTAAGCTGGCCGCGAAACCTTTCATCGAGCAAGTCCATTTAATCAACAAAATAGTCGACGACAAGTAATCATACGCGAGAGGCTACGCTTCCCGAGCGGCTTCAGCACTGCCGTGCTCATTGGGGTTCTTCATGGTCAAACACGCAAGGCCGGTCCCGATGCCGTATCGGGTGGTTTTGCAAGCCTGGTCCCGGATCAGGACGGCAAGTCGGACCCGGCACCAGGATCTGTCCATGGTGATACTGCAAACATTGCGGACCCCGAGAGCGCTAACTTTGATGGCCCGGAGAACGGGTCTCCTGACGACTGGGCGCGGAACATGAGGCTACTGCTGATATGCTTTGGAATCTCGGGCCTCTACACACTCTGCTCTTACTTCTTACCTGCGCTGCGGAACATCCCCATCTTCGGCAGCAAGGCTGCTGGGGTTTGGTTGTGGACTTTGAATCCAAGCCCGGCCTACATCGGCCAGGGCATCATCATGGGTCCCGAGACAACTTTGCACATGCTCTTCGGCGCTGTCATTGGATGGGGTGTACTATCCCCCTTGGCCAAGTATCAGGGTTGGGCGCCCGGCTCCATCGATGACTGGGAGACTGGCAGCAAAGGCTGGATCGTGTGGGTTTCTCTAGCCATCATGCTTGCTGATGCCATCGTTAACCTTGGGTACATTGCCTTCCGGCCCCTGGCGCAACGGTTCCGTAGGGAAGGGATCACAGGACTTTGGCAGCGTATGGTGGACCAAGGGCAACAGTATCTGGGGACTGGACGCAGTTTCAGCCAAGGCTACTCGGCTTTGAACACGGACGAAGACGGAGAAGCAACAAGCACCTCCAGGCTTTTGCCGGGGGCGACACAAGGCCCAGCCGTGCTTCGCAGAGCGTTGGCGTCGACAAATGATGGTTTTCGGTTGGATGAGGCAGACGCACCGCCGGAGCAGCAAATCAGCAACAAGGTTGTGGCTGTGGGCTTAGTCTTGTCGATCCTGCTTTGCATCGCGACCATCCACCTAGTTTTTGGTGACCTTGTCCCGCTTTACGCGACCGTCGTCGCTGTTCTCATGGCGCTCCTTCTCAGCATCATGGGCGTTCGAGCACTCGGCGAGACGGATCTCAACCCCGTTTCTGGCATTAGCAAACTTGCACAGCTCTTCTTCGCCCTCATCATACCTCAGTCGCATAAGTCGAGTGTGTTGATCAATCTAGTGGCAGGCGCCGTGGTGAGTCTTTAATAATGAAAACCCTGTCTTCCGGTGTGCGTGTGGGCCGTTGCTGACAATTGCCATAGTCCGAAGCAGTATGTTCAACTCATCGATGGTCTCTCTGTGATGCAATCTGACATGTCTAGGGTGCCTTGCAAGCGGGCGACCTCATGCAAGATCTCAAGACAGGCCATCTTCTCGGAGCTGCACCTAACGCCCAGTTCTGGGGTCAGGTAATTGGTGCGACGGCAGGCGCCATCGTCAGTGCTTTTGTGTACCAACTGTACACAGCGTGAGTCTTGCCTGCCGTCTGTAACAGCAAACGTGCTCATCTGCGTGAATAGCTACTAATAGTTCCATTTAGAGTCTACACGATTCCTGGTGATCTATTCCAGGTCCCTACAGGCTACGTGTGGATATTCACAGCCAGATTGGTCACAGGCAAGGGCTTGCCGCCCATGGCACAAGAGTGGGCACTCGGGTTTGGCATTATCTTTGCCATAACGACTTTTGTCAGGGCAACGACGACTGGCTGGGTGTGGCGGCCGTTGGTGCCAGGAGGCATTGCCGTGGCGGTTGGTCAGTGGTTGTAGAGGCGCAGACGTGATGCACTGGCACTGACAAAGCCTCAGGAATGTACAACGTGCCATCTTTCACACTAGCCAGGACAGTTGGCGGTATGCTCAGCTGGTACTGGATCACAAGGCGAGGCGAGTCGAGTACGCCACTGATTGTGTTGGCTTCGGTAAGCACACTTTGAAGTATGTGCATGACGAGACCTTTCACTGATGCATTTGGTTTTCAGGGGTTCATTCTTGGCGAGGGGTTCCTCAGTATCGTCAACCTCATTCTGCAGAGCCTCGGCGTACCACACTACTAGGTCTGACATAGGACCGCATTTACGGTATGTGTGATGTTCCGCAATGTCCGAGACTAGGCCTTATAACTAGGTAGCTTATGAAGACGGGAACACACGCGTCTGGAGGCAAAGGGTGCGGAAGAGAAGGAAAGGCACGAGCGGGGTAGCCTGCATGAGGGTTGACAACCAAAACTAGAGTTGCAGGATTAGAGCTTGACTTGGTGACAGTAATGGTAGGGATGGTAGCTTGATACAGAGTGTTTTGTTGCGAGATGGGACAGCACTGAATAACTTCTCATCACGTAAGGAAGGTGTCTATATCAGAAAGTCAAGGCATTTACAGTGGTTTTGTGCAGTCAAAGAAAGTACGGCGCTTTTATTCAAAAGTCTATTGGCCTACGAGGGGCGTGTAGGTTCAATCATCTCAGCGCACAAAAGGGCTTGATAGCTTAGGGGCAACGACGAGCAGCGAAAGGTTGTCGTCCTTCCACCCTAAAACCTGACGACAATAACAGCGTAGCCCTCCGGAATATATATCACCTACAACCACCGTGCATGGGCTGTGTTGTGTTAGGCCAAATCCCACTCGTTGTTGGACGATTCGACGCTAAAGTTGAAATGACACGCAAAACTACAGAAAACCAAAATAAAAATAATAATCCCACCTTTAAATCAGCAAGTCAGGCCAGTCAGGTCGGGCAGGCAATTAAGTAGGCACTTGCCTGCATCTGCTCCTGCGCCATCCAGATCTTGCCTTGGGCCCCAGCACAGTCCCACACAGCTTAGATTCTAGGTAGGTTAAAAAAAAATCCGTCTCACATTCATTCAACTGCCACTCCCAACCAAACAAAGCCTGTTGAGCCTGAGACCAACCGAGCCCAAATACGGACCAAAGCACTGTAAAGTTGTACAAAAAAAACCCAGGTAGAAACAAGTGAGTAAAAATACCATCTTATACTTCATACTCACTTCATTATTCAGAGCCTAACGGGTTGGACCAGGAAAAAGGACCAGCGCAGACCCCACCCCTCATCGCTGCCATGGTTCAGGACGACATCAAGAACAAGGGTCTCGCCGAGTCCGATGTCTCGTCGGATGAGTCCGACTGGGAAGACGCCGAGCCCGAAGAGGAGGAGACTGTAACCTTCATCTCGCTGCTAGATGACTCCGTTTTCCCCAACATGAACGCCATGCTGCAGCACTGCCGCGAGAAGCACAACTTTGACCTCCTCGCCGTTCGTCGCCGTCTCGGCCTCGACTTCTTTGGCACCGTCAAGCTTGTCAACTTTAGTAACCAAACCCCCCCCTCCGCCTTGTCACTAGACAAACAAACATCAAACCCTATCCTTTGACCCAGGGTAATAAGGTGGTAGTGCTAATAATCCCCACCAGTTCGCCAACGCAGTCATGCCGGCGTTGCCCTGCCCGAGGTCATATCCGCGGAGGATATTGCCGATGATCGTTTCATGAAGCCTGTCATTGATGATGATGCCTTAATCATGGCTCTCACCGAGCTGAACTTGGACGATGAATCGCCAGTGAATACTCAGCAGGCCACTTTGTCGTCTTCTTCACGGGAGACTCAACTCGAAGAGGAATTAGAGAAACTCAAATCGCAGTTCGCCAGCTACCGTTCTGCTGTCGAGCAGACCCTTGACCAGCGCTGGGGAGATGACGCTGCCGTTACCACCCAGAGCGAGAAGTCGCGTGACGTCGACGATAAGGGGGCTCGGAAGGATGAGTCTCAGTACTACTGGGAGTCTTATGCCGCCAACGGTACTTTCCTAATTGCCCCCGCCTTCTATCTACGATGGCTTTTCTGCTGACGAAGTCCCAGACATCCACGAGACCATGCTTAAAGACAAGGTCCGAACGGACTCCTACCGTGACTTTGTCTATAACAACAAGTCTCTGTTCAAGGACAAGATCGTCCTTGACATTGGCTGTGGAACTGGTAAGTGTTTCTCAGGACTAGAAACAATTGGACCATGCATAGGCTGATCGACCACTGCGATATAGGTATTCTGAGTATGTTTTGCGCCAAGGCCGGCGCGAAGCAAGTGTTTGCCGTTGACAAATCGGACATCATTGACAAGGCACGGGAGAATGTCTTTACCAACGGGCTCGCCGACAAGGTCACCTGCATCAGGGGCAGGGTTGAGGACATCAGCCTCCCCGTCGACCAGGTTGACATCATCATCAGCGAGTGGATGGGCTACTGCCTGCTCTACGAGGCCATGATGAACAGCGTCCTTGTCGCCAGGGACCGCTTCTTGAAGCCCGACGGCCTCATCGCGCCGAGCATCTCAACCATATGGACGGCCCCCGTCTCGGATCCTGAGTACATCGCCGACTTCGTCACCTTCTGGGATGACGTCTACGGCTTCGATATGAAATCGATGAAGGCCGGCATCTATGACGAGGCTCGCATCGAGATCATGCCCGAGGACTGTATCTGCGGCACTCCCTCGCAAATCTCATACATTGACCTGCACACCGTCAAGATCGAGGACCTCGACTTCGAGGCCCAGTGGAAGTCGACGCTATCCAAAGATATCCCATCGCTGGACGGCTTCCTCATCTGGTTCGACATATTCTTCACTACTTCTCGCAAGGATGCGATCCCGGCAGGCCTTCAGGTCAAGGCCGGCGAGAAGAGCGTGACCCGGCCCGGCGAGGTGGCTTTCACCACTGGGCCATCAGGTCCCGACACCCACTGGAAGCAGGGCTTCCTGATGAGCAAGTATCTGGAAGAAAACATTGGTGCCAAGGCTGGAGATGACGTCTCCGGCCGCATTGTCTTCAAGGCGCCCGAAAACAACCCCCGCGCGCTGACCATAAGCAACACGTGGACTACGCCCGCCCAGGAGACGAAGACACAGCTGTGGAAGCTGAGATAAAAAAGGCGGCTCCCCTCAGTGAGAGATCGCTATTTCAAGACAGGCAATGAGATGCGATTCGTGGTGGTTACTTTGGGGAGAGATGCGAACAGATCGAGCGCGCTATCGTCGGCTTGAAAACGAACCGCCGCTCCTGGAGACCGTCGCAGTAATCTCATCGCACCCGTCTCATTGTGCGCATGAAGTGACAGAGCCAAATTTCAGGTTTATGTGTGGAAGGAGTGCCAGTCGCAAATGATGATCTCACGACGCAAAGCTGCTGGTCGGCCTCCCACCTCGGAAATGGACGAGTCTGTATGACACGCAATGTCCTAACATGTGCTCAGCGAACAAGGCTTGCCAAGTGACCTTGAGTACAGTGGTGACTCAAATGCTTATACCTATAGAGGAGTCCCTGCACAGAATGTCCTTCATGCCTTGGACCTATTTCCCATCGTCGCTCTTAGCCTCGTCTTCATCATCTTCGTCCCTTTCTTCCTCCTCGTCGCTATCTTCGTCCTCATCTTCGCCGTCGGAGACGGTCTCTCCGATTTCCCTGAGCTTTGCCTGTATAAGCATTGCGTTAGTTCGAACTCCCAACAAATAACCGGGCCGGGCTGACTGACCTTGTATTTGGCCACCTTCTCCTCGAGGTCGCCAAATACCATGAGTAAATCGTCAAGCTCATTTTGCGTTGTCTTTCGGTCTTCCTCGGCTTTCTTAGCCGCCATGTCGTCCTGGATGATGGTTTAGTAGCGGCTCCTTTCACAGCCAATCTCTTCGGGAGCAGGTCTTACCTGCATGGCCTTTTCCCGAGTCTCACGCAGGTTCTTTTCAAGCTGCTTGGCGTTGGCCTCGAGTTTAACTACAAGGGTCTCCTGTTCTCGTGCCTTCTCCTCGAATTCTTCCCGCACAGCTTGTATCTCCTGCAGCTTCGTCTTCTTGGCCTGTATAGAGGTTAGGATCATGTGGGAGACCTGCCTCTTCTGCCTGCTCACCTTCATGAGATCAACCTCAAGTCGGCTGATAGTAGCCTTGAGGTCTGCCATGTCGGCCTCGGCCCGGTGGCGGACACGATCGGCGTCTGACTCAGCCGTCTTGCGCGCTTGCTCCAACTGCTTGCGATGCTCCTCCAATTGTGAAGCTGCTTGTGTCTTGGCAATCTCCTGAGCTTGGTCAATCTGTTTCCTGAGCTCTTCCTCCAGAGCCGTGACCCGAAAGGCGGCATCCCTCTGGACCTCCTCCAGCCGCCTCTTGTGCTGTTGTTCAAGAGCTGCGACATGAGCGTCTGCCTTTCGTTGAGCTTCATCCAACTGTTTCTTGTGCTGTTGCTCGAGTGTTGCGACGCGGGACTCTGTCTTTCTTCGGGTTTGCTCGTCCTGCTTTTGGTGTTCTTCCTGAAGAGACGTAACCCGGCTCTGCAGGTTTCTGTCGAGAAGGTCAGTAGCTAGGCAGCATCACGAAAGAAAGATGGTACTTACCGCAGCTCTGCATCGTGCTGTCTTTGCATACCCTCGTTTACTTGCTTAATTCTAGCCAGCTCCATGGCACTCGTCTCCCGAGTCCGCCGATGATCGGCTTGTTCTTGGCCAAGTTGACGGCCAATCGTCTCGACACGGACTTGCGCTTCCTGTAGAGCTTGGTCCTTCTCCGTTAACTGAGCTCGAAGAGAATCGACGAGTTCCCGCGAAACACCCTTCTGAATGCCGTTCGAGACTACGGAAATCTCCAACCCGGGATCCCGATCAATACTACGGAGAATGCGGCTATAATTGTCCTTGAAGAAGTCGACAAACGTAGCATCAAAGTACACGTCGGGCAGCTTGCCTGAGCCCAAGTTGCCGAGTTTTTGAGGAGTGACTTCAAAGTCCCTTATAAGCGGGTCGCTTCTCAGCTTGGACATCTTGTCGATATACCGCTCGCGTCCCATACGGGAGAGGAGGATGTTATGAAGATCGGCCCGGGGAAGTGGCGAGTCCTTGGTCGAGAACTCATACAGCACGCCAAGTAACATGGCACAGAGCCCCTGAACAACATCGCCAGCTGGGTATGGGTGGTTCACTGCCTGGATAAGGCTCTGGGTGTTGGACCCCTCTCCCAGAAAGTCGTTGACGGCGTCCAAGTCTTCGAAAAGCCAGCCAAGGAGCAGCATCAGATACCCTACCACAACCCGGCTGTCTTGCTCCCGATTCAGTCCGGAGATGAGATGCGCAGCAACAGTCTGGATACTCGTGACGACTTCCTCTCCGTTCTTTTCGTCGCCCTCGGTAACAGCCATGGCCATGCTCTTAGCCTCCCAGTTGTCGAAGACGAGATGCAACATGACAGTGGCAGCGAACCAACTGCGATAGGGGTTGGCCACCGCGGCATCGGAGGAGGGCCGCAGCAGTACCGTTAGCACATTGGCTGTCTCGTCGGCTCCGGTATCGTGTCCCTCGATGGCCCTCCGGAGGAAGTGCAGGCGAATGTTGTCGTGGTTGTAGAAGTACGCCTTTAGACATTCGCATGCTGCCAAACGCAGATCGAATGCCTCCAAATCCTGCACGCCGAGAGTAAGATCCAAGAGACCGTCGATCACGTAAACTTTGACTATGCCGTTTGCTTGACCAGCTTCGGCCGATGTGGGGGCTTCGAGGGGCGACGGAATTTGAAGCTGGGCGAATCCCTCCTGAAGGCTGGAGCTGCCCCTGATGATGTCGGCACAGGTTACTAGAGCCTGCGGTCACAATCTTAACATGATAGCGCCAATAGACCAATGTGACGGGAGAGACAACCAACCTCTGCCTTGATTGGAAGCTGGGCTACGTGGCTGAAGGCCAGTTGGAGGGCGTGGTACAACAAGCCGTGTTGCCAAAAGGCAAGCTGATTCTGCGGCGTCCCCACGGCCCCAGCTACTAGAAACAGACGAACGACTGCCAGCAGTGCATAGATATTCCGATTGCGTTGGGTCTGCGCCCAAGCAGCAATCTCCGCATCCTCCCGCTGGGCTTTTTCTGCACCTTCCAGCAAGACGGCCAAACGACGGATACCCCCCGACTCGCGGAACAGGGACTGGTTGGAAGGATTCCTCCTGAGCAGGTTTGCGATTAGAATCAGACAGTCCTCCACAACACGGTCGCCTTCTAGCAGGGAGCCTTCCAATGATATGATATTGAAGAGTCGGTCGAAGGCATTTTCGAACGCGACGAGTTTCTGGATGTCGGTCGACGAGGGAGTGAGGAATGTGAGGAGGGTGATGGCTTCGTTCCTCACAGCTTCGCGATTGTCGTCGAGAACGGCTACTAGACGGGAAATGCCGAGAGGGGCCGTGAAGACGCACTCTTCCGTTCGCTCAGTTCGGGCAGAAAGGATGGCAGTGAGGAGTTGTAGAGAGTAGAGTCTCGAGTAAAAATCGGTCGAGTCGAGAAAGTCGAGCAGTAATGTGATGTTCTCTTGGCGCTGGGTGAACTCGTCAGCGAGCCATAGGGCAATCTCCTCCGAGGCTTCTGGGCTGTCTTCGTTGGGGCTGAAGAGCATTAGCAAGGTCTCAAGGACCACCTTGACGGTGTCGACATCTTCTGCATCCTTTCTGAGGCTGCCTATGAGGCTGCGAAGTGCTCCAGAGGCGACAGAAGCAGGAAAGTCTTTGGCAAAGCTGCGCAAGCCAAGTATAGCAGCACGGCGATCCTCTAGTAGTGTGGCCGAACTCAGGCGGCCGCTTAGAACCGTGATGGTCTCACCGACCGACTGCTTCGCTGGAGCAGTGGGAATGGAAAACATGCTGTTTTATCAAGCGCCGGCCATTGGAAGCTTCAGCAAGGCCATGGGCAGGGTTGGAGGGAAATGAGGCAGAGTCTGTAGAGGAGGCAGTTGTAGACAGGCCAGATCTTGAGATACGACCAGCCAGGGGCCTAGATCCATGTCATGTACCTAGGCAATACCTGTCAAGACCAACGGCGACGAGCTGCACCCACCATCTGCAGTCTTATTAGCTCCAGCACACGGAGACACTAGGCCATATTGCTTCCCTCGCCGCTGCGATAATACTTGAGTCGGCTTTTAGCATATAATGTTCCAAAAGGTTGATTTACTAAGACACAGAAATATATACAGGACCGCAAAACAGATAATGTATCTAGATACCTCCCTAGTTGCGTAGGAGCTACAGATGAGGTATCTTAGGTACTAAGGTCGAACCTACACTGTAGGCAGATAGCTAGCTTCCTTCTATGATCATCACCTAGGTAGTGGAGCCTCGCTGTCCCTTGACCTACCTAGGTATGTCAGGCACTGACAGTGCGGATAAATGCGGGCTGAAGTAGAATTTTCTGCTCTGTAGCCATATCACACAACCATTAGAGGGCGTTGCTGTCGCCTGCACAGTGTGAAGACGCTCAGTCTCGAAACGATGCATTTCTCGTGCATATGTATTATCTTATCGCACCTTGGCTGGCTCATAGCCTTGCACCTCAGCAGACGCACAACGCTTGGTACAAGGGACAAGATTCCATCCAGAATTTCATCCCAGCAGAAGATCATTGTCCTTCTTGTACAGTAGATTGAGCTCAGTGCACTACTGTCGCTCGTCATCGAACGTCTGCTCGCTCGATATTCGCGCGCAAAAGGCAGTACTCGCTTTAGCCCACTTTCGTTGCCTTCTCCTTTTGCGTTCACGAACCCTCGGTGCCTCTTCCCTCACCAATTGCGACTCGCGACTACGACCGGACACTGCGGCTGTAACTGTTCGCCGCCTGAGTACTGCAGTAGAGCAGAACACTTGAAACTACAAAAACACAGCATACATGCGCCAAACGCCTATTGCGACGTCTGCCCCTCGCGACACAAGAGCTACCAGCTCATCTCATTTTCTGTACTGGAACCAGGAGACAGCCTGAAAAGGTCGATAAAACGGCCTCACCTGATCTGCTTTTCGTACACCGTATTGAACAACCGCCAAGATGGGTATCCCAGCCGCTTTTCGATGGCTGTCCAACAAATACCCCAAGATCATCTCCCCCGTCATTGAGGAGCAACCGGTCAAGATGGAGGATGGCTCCGAGATTCCAGTTGACACCACCGGACCAAACCCCAACGGTGAGGAGCTTGACAACTTGTATCTCGACATGAACGGTATCGTTCATCCTTGTTCTCATCCCGAGGATCGCCCGGCTCCCAAGGACGAAGAGGAGATGATGCTCGAGGTCTTCAAATACACCGATCGTGTTGTCAATATGGTACGCCCGCGCAAGCTGCTCATGATTGCCGTTGGTCAGTTATCTTCTCATCGCCTTGTCTCACAGCATGTTGCTGTCGTCTGCTGGCCACAGAACTAACTTGTAATGTCACAGATGGCGTCGCCCCCCGTGCCAAGATGAACCAACAGCGCTCTCGTCGATTTCGATCTGCGCAGGAAGCCCAGGAGAAAGAAGAGGACAAGCAAGAGCTTCTTAAGCTGTTGAAACAGCAGAATGGCGGTGTAGTGTCCGACGACAATTTGGAAAGCGTCACGAAGAAGGCATTCGACTCAAACTCCATTACTCCCGGAACGCCATTCATGGATATCCTGGCGGCGAGTCTGCGATACTGGTGCGCATACAAGCTCAACACGGATCCGGCTTGGGCCAAGCTCAAGATCATTATTTCCGATGCGACAGTCCCCGGCGAGGGCGAGCATAAGATCATGAACTTTGTGCGGTCTCAGCGCATATCTCCCGACTTTGACCCGAACACGCGCCACGTCATTTACGGCCTCGATGCCGATTTGATTATGCTTGGCCTCGCAACTCACGAGCCTCATTTCAGAGTTCTGCGTGAGGATGTCTTCTTCCAAGATAGCAAGGCCAGGATGTGCAAGCTGTGCGGCCAGAAGGGACATGAGGCTCGTGCCTGTCGCGGACAAGCCAAAGAGAAGGTTGGCGAATTTGATGAGCAGGAGAAGAATCTTGCTCTGAAGCCCTTCATCTGGCTTCACGTCTCCATTCTCCGAGAGTATCTGGCCGCAGAGCTCAATGTTCCAGGTTTGCCCTTCCGGTTCGATCTGGAGAGAGCCATCGACGACTGGGTCTTCATGTGTTGTTTTGTGGGCAACGACTTTTTGCCTCACTTGCCAGCGCTTGAGATCCGAGAAAACGGAATCGACACCCTGACAGCTATCTGGAAGGACAACCTACCCTTCATGGGCGGTTATGTCGTCAAGGACGGCCACGTTGACCTAGGTCGTGCACAGCTTATTCTCAATGGCCTGGCGAAGCAAGAGGACGCTATATTCAAGAGAAGAAAAGAGACTGAAGATCGGAAGGAGGCCAGCTTCAAGCGGAGAAAGCTGCAGGAAGAGCGCAACCCCAGATTCGCCAAACCAAAACAAGTCGACAATGCGGCAGCAGGCTTGACCTTATTCCCAGCAGCAGGAGGCCCGAATGGTATCACCCACGATATGGTGGTTGGCCGCTCGTCCAACATGAATGCTAATACTGCCAACAAGAGCGCCGCAAGCGCCATTCGCGACCAACTCAAAGGCTTGATGTCCAAAACAGAGCCTGGCCAAGTAGCCGACGCTGGCGAGAAGGCGAATGGGGAGGTTCCGAGCACTCCGGACCAGAAGTCTGTGCTTGGTAAACGAAAGGCCGAAGAGGCAGCAGCGCTGGCCGGCTTGACTCCGGCTAGTGCGACGGGCCCAAGCACACCATCTGCTGCCGAAGAAGCTGCAGTAGACCATGTTAGGATGTGGGAGGAGGGTTATGCCGATCGATACTACGAGCAGAAGTTCCACGTTGACCGCAGCGACCACGAGTTTCGGCACAAGGTTGCAAGGGCCTATGTTGAGGGCCTGTCATGGGTGCTTTTGTACTATTTCCAGGGCTGCCCGTCTTGGGAATGGTACTACCCGTACCACTACGCTCCATTCGCCGCAGACTTTGTCGATCTTGACAAGATGGAGGTCCAGTTTGAAAAGGGCCGCATCTCGAAGCCGTTCGAGCAACTGATGAGTGTGATGCCAGCCGCTTCTCGCAGTGCACTGCCCGAGGTGTTCCATGACCTCATGCTGAACGAGGACAGCGAAGTCATTGACTTCTACCCGACCGAATTTGAGATTGATCTGAACGGAAAGAAGATGGCGTGGCAGGGGGTGGCCCTTCTGCCTTTTATTGAGATGCCGAGATTGTTGGCCGCCGTCGAAAAGAAGTACCCTCTGCTGAGTGCGGCAGATCAGGCACGCAACGGTGTAGGCAGAGACGTGCTGCTTCTGTCAGATGCCCACCACGAGTTGTACGATGAGATTACGACTGGGTTTTACTCCAAGAAGCAGGGGGGCCCCACTCTGAAACTCAACCCGCGGACTAGTGACGGGCTGGCCGGCAACGTCGAGAAGATACCGGATTATCTGCCACACGGGGAGTTAGTGTATCCCTTGGAGCGTGGAGGGATGCCTAACCTCGACTACGACAGGTCCCTAAGGTACGCCGAGATTACAACTGCAGGACTGATTGATCTGTAAACTAATAATTGAGGCAGGGTTTGGTACACATTTCCAACAAGCACGCACCCTCACAAGTCTATGCTACTGCGGGGTGTCAAGCCTCCGGCCCCGGCCTTGGACCGCAACGACATAGAGACACTTAAAGGAAAGTCGAATCGTTCCGGACGGGGCTATGGCGGCGTCCCTTTCCAGCGCGGCGGCCACCACGACGGCGGCGGTCGTCGGGGCAACTTCAGCTACGCTCCCGCCGGCGGGCATGGTCGTCAAGACCGCGGACCCCCATCGCACTCGAGCAACGGCAACTATGGACATGGACAACATGGATACCAGCCACCTGGGCCACCACCGATCCAGTCGTCGTGGCACCCTCCGCCGCCAGGGCACCCCGGGTTCGGCATGGGACTTCCTCCGCCGCCGCCACCCGCGGGCTACGGTAACGATGGGCGAGTATCAAATGGGTCGTACCGCGGAGGCGGCTACGGCCAGAATCAGAACTACGGGCCACCGCCACCGGGACCCAACTCTCACTATGGCCATACTAATGGAGGTCAGCAGGGAGGTCGAGGCGGCTACCAAGGCCGCGGTGGTTATAGCGGTGGCCGTGGTGGTGCTTATGGAGGAGGTGGCGGCGGCGGCGGAAGATATAACGGCGGACGCAACAATTACCGGTAGATGAGGGACATATTTTTGTGTGTCTGGCCGTGGACGGCTTTTGTATGCGAGGAAGTTCCCCATCCGGTATGCAAGGGGCGGGGCCTTGGGAAACATTGATCGTTGTATTCTGTACGAATAGTGCAGACGAACATGAATAGTTGTAAGCTGTCGAGAGAGAAATGATCGGTCTTGAGAATGGGAGCCTACGACAATGTGTGAGATGTTTAACACAACAGACACAGCAGCTGAGACGACGTGTTTGGGTGGGCATTAGAGACTGTTAGCCGATGGTTGCAAATTGAAGAACTCCTATTGTCAACATCTTACCCAGTTTACTTCAGCCAAGTCCGAAGCAGGAAGTGATTAGGACTCACTGGTAGTATCACTTGGTAAGTCAAAATGGGATGCCCAAAGCAGTTAGTCTTCCCCTTCCAGCCGCCTGGGCTCGATTGCTTGGGGTACCTACCCATCTACACTGCGTTGCGTTGGGAGCGTTCGAAATTAAATAACGCGTCCGTGCGTAAATGGGAAATCGATAGATGTCACGTACTACCCCTAGGGCTGCCAGTCTGGACGTCAATAGTGATGCCTTCGCGACGGCAATAGTGATGCCTTTGCGACGGCAATAGTGATGCCTTCGCGACGGCAATAGGGCTGCTAGTCTGGACGTCAACAGTAATGCCGTCGCGACGTCAATAGTGATGCCGTCGCGACGTTAATAGGGCTGCCAGTCTGGACGTCAACAGTAATGCCTTCGCGACGGCAACAGTAATGCCTTCGCGACGGCAATAGTGATGCCTTCGCGACGGCAATAGGGCTGCCAGTCTAGACGGCAATAGTGATGCCTTCGCGACGGCAATAGGGCTGCCAGTCTGACGGCAACAGGGCTGCCAGTCT